>JAHWFP010188834.1:0-15343 GCA_023313725.1 Lithobius niger
TTAGTTAATTTCGGTGCATAAAAATCACGATTGAAGGGGATGAAACAATGATTTTCTTGAATGTGTGAAGCTTTTAGTCAGTTTCTAGCAGAAAAATTACGACCTAAAATGCATTTCGATCAGAAAGTGTGAAATAACTTAGTTATTTCGCGATTCTTTAAGGTAACGATTACTGCCCTTAAAAAAATTTTCGATCGTAATTTTAGATCACTTCACGATTCCTAACCTTAAAGCATTTTATGAGGATGGGGGTTGTAACTAGTTCATTAGCGATTTCTGACCTTCAAGCCTTTTCGGAGCTTTTTGGCGTTCAATTCTGGAGGCTTTAGGGGTCAAATAAGGTAACAATACATCATCACAACAAAGCAGAGAACAAAAAAAAAGTCCTCAGAATTTGTTCAAAAGGAATGCAGCATTCTAGGGTTCCCCGCCTCCCCACCCTTATTGTCTTAAATCCGCCACTGCACCTATACGATAATTCCAGTGTCGACATCAACATATCATTGCGTCGTATTGATACTTTAAAATAGGACTATTTCTTTAAGCGACAGCACACTCCTTTTCGCGTCGAGTGGATTGTCGTAGGTTTATTATAAATATAGCTTTAGGTGTTGCGATTTGAAGTTTGCATTCGCCATTATAGTTTGCATTCGCATCACAAGAAAAAGGTCCAGATACAAAAATATATATTCAATTCGTAAGAGTATACACTGTTACGAATTGAATATATATATTTTTGTATCTGGATTTTTTTTCTTGTGATGCTATTTTTATTCAGTAATGGCGGGTCGGTCTGTGATGTTCGTCTCAGCGTTCTATTAGCCAATAGAGCAGTGACACGACCTAGTATTATTGTATATAACTCTATGCTGTAGCCTTAATGGGTTAGCTGCAAGGGGCACTGCAGAGAGAAACAGAAGGGCGTCATACTGAAGCCGATGCTGTGAAGAGTGATTTCTTAGACCTAAAACGCGCGATTTTTGTTGTTGGAGAAAACAACGTTATTTTAAGCGTAAGAAATCCGCTCTTCCGTTGTTTTTCCCTCCAATTTTATGTAGTGCACCTTGTAGTTAAGCCCTCCAAAACCCATACTGGTGCCAATATGGCGGCAAATGTCACTGCTCTGTAGACAATAGATAAGCAAACGCACTCGTGTTAATTATTGCGCACTAATTTAAGTCAAGAATTATGTTTAAATCAGTTTGTACTCAGCCTTGCAGCTGAAACATGTCTCTCTTGGACTTCTTCTTAAGCAAGGCAGTTGTGCAATGAAGCCTTAACCTACGGCCTATTAGGCCTACTTCTTCAATATTCGTGCTGGAAGCCATTGAATTTCAGTTATTATTTTAGGCCTGATCTTTGGTCGTGTGATAGGACGTGACGCATCTTTGGTGAGCGGTTATAATTAAGCAGCTTAAACGTAACTGACCAACCGTAGGTATTTTACGAACTTAAAGTCACACTGAAGTGAATTACCCATTCAGCCTAATGTATTAATTTGTCATACACCGGTGCTATTGGGACAGTTCCTTCTTTTCCGCACTGAGTAATAGCAACCGAGACTAACACGCAACAGCTACAGGAGTCACATAATTCCTAACGCACTTCTAAGTTGTGTTCCTACTATAAAACTTTTCGTTAGGGGTTCCCTTGGGCGGTTTACGTTTTCCATTGAGTTATTTCGTTAATTCTTACTTTAAAATATTCCAAGGAATGAGTTTTGTTCTGTTTTTTTTCGTGCAGTCTTAAGCGTTGGAAAAACACAAATATGAATTACTATGAATTACTTAACTCAAATATGTTGTCTGATTAACGATATAAAATTTAAGTGCACACGTACGTTCATATACGTACACCAGACTAAACAAACTGTAGTAAACTAACATCCTAAATTCATGAAAAAAAATGAGAATAAAGGCGTTGCGTTAATGCTATAGATCGGACCCAGATCACGTATGTGAATGATCGCATAAACGCCGAATTTTTCACGATTGAGTTCGGTCTATGACCCCTCTTCCCTGGACAAAAGTAAGATTCGAAATATAATTTTGTTACAGCCCACCCCAATTTTTTTAAAAATCGAATCATAACAGCCCATTATAGCGTTTGCTAGGTGATCTGTGGTAGTTTAAAAAGATCTTTTCGTTGGTTAAAAAAGTTAAGACTTCTGAAAACGCCAGTAATGCGGGATGGAGGGCATTGGAAGGGGTGAGAAGGTGGTGAAGGGACGAGAGCTTTGTCTTTTCTTCCAGGTCACTTAGTTTATGATCAGTTGTCGGCCTGCAAGCATTTTGGCTTTGTTTGTTTAGGGAAGGAATGAAATTAGTTGGCAGCGGTGCAAGAGTGTTGCATCAAAGGTTTCGGTCTCATCAATTGTGCATGAACTGATTAATCCGCAATCACGGTAATTAGGAACGCTCTCTGCTAGACCATGAATAATGGAATGTTACGAGGAAGAGGAGGAGGAAGGAAGGAATCCTCCTCATGTGCACGCGTTCGTTCTCTTTCGGCATCTGTTCATTGCTGATATCCAAACCCGATTCCAGGCTTCCTATTGGTTGGCTAGGCTGTCTCACTCTTCCTGCGTTTTCTCCATCCATGCCACTGAACTCGGCAATGTAGGCCTAAATGATAATTACGGAAGGCGGTTTTGGTGTCGGGGGAAAGACTGTGTGGTTGAAATGGGGTGGAACGGTATTGAGGCCTATTTGCGTGCCTCTATTTTTAGTATTTCTACATGCTCCTAAATAAATAAATTTTTTTTTGAAAGTGTGATTTGCATACCGAATTTTGCTTAATTTACCGAATAAGTTCACTTTGGTCAGTATATCACAGGTCTAGATCCAACTAAAAGTATTAGCTAAATTAGGCCTTTCACGTGCCAGGTGCTGACCGAAAACTACGTTTTGGCCCGTTGAAGTTTTGGCTCGACGTTTTTTGCTTTTTTTTTTTTTAATGAGATGTGAAACACCGTGACGTACAAACCCGTCCTGTGTAAAATCAGTTAGTTTTGAATTTCGATCTGTAGTGAGTGAAAGTGTGATCGCCATCTGTTGACAAAAAATAAACATAAAGTGGTTTTTTCCCCCCCTTTTTTGTTAACTTTCTTAAAGTACTGCAATGAACGTCTGTCGTTCTTTAGCGTTTGAGGAATTTTTTTAAATACGTGATTTTCATGTGATCCAGCGAACACGAAATTAGCCGAATACACAACCGAATACTTCACCTGCCGAATAACAAATACCAAATATTCAGCTCCAAACAATTTTTGACGTGTTCGGCCGAATTACAATTAGTCAGTCAAATACCTAATAATGGCCGAATATCGAATTCAATTCGGCCGGATACTTAGCGAATAACCTGCTGAATGCCGGTAAATTAAAACATATGGTATGTTTCAAATGTCTAAATTTTGATGACGTCATCCCAAGATGGCGACCACCAGCAGCTCTGGCTGTCTCAGGTTTTTAAGTGTTTTAGCTTTTAAAATTATAACTATGATTCCATTCTTGGTATTTTATTGTAATTTAGGGGCCTTTGTTTATGTTTGGTCTTGTTTTAGGTGAACAAAGCATGCAATTATTGCTGAAAATTAAATCGTTTTGAGCGTATGACAATAATTGAGAGTTCATTGCTTTATGAGGGAGCAATCCTCAAACCGATGTGGTATTGATTAAATTGTATGACTATACTAAATGAAGGTATACACGACTACAGCTAACCAGATTTCCTGATGATCGAAGAAACTAAGTAACGGTATACAGCGCACATATTTGCCTTTTTATACACCTCCCCCTCATAAAATGTACAATTTCGTATTAGGTCTTGGAAATAGGCACTCGCCCATAATTTTTCCTTATTTTAGGAATGTTGGAAGACAATTCTTCACTAAAAAAAAAGAGAAATAAATGGTTAGCCAAACGTTCTGCATTAACAAAATTGCACAATTAAACAATTATTCGGGCGAATACTTAGGTCAAAATAAGTGTCCTGCTGAATACCGACTTATCGCTCTTAGGTCAAAATAACTGTTCTGCTGAATACCGACTTATCGCTCTTAGGTCAAAATAAGTGTCCTGCTGAATACCGACTTATCGCTCTTAGGTCAAAATAAGTGTCCTGCTGAATACCGACTTACCGCTCTTAGGTCAAAATAAGGGTCCTGCTGAATACCGACTTATCGCTCTTAGGTCAAAATAAGTGTCCTGGTGAATACCGACTTATCGCTCTTAGGTCAAAATAAGTGTCCTGGTGAATACCGACTTATCGCTCTTAGGTCAAAATAAGTGTCCTGCTGAATACCGACTTATCGCTCTTAGGTCAAAATAAGTGTCCTGGTGAATACCGACTTACCGCTCTTAGGTCAAAATAAGTGTCCTGGTGAATACCGACTTACCGCTCTTAGGTTAAAATAAGTATCCTGCTGAATACCGAATATCACTTAGGTTATAAGTGTACGGCCGAATACCGAATATCGGCCAAAGTCTTTATTCTGCCGAATGTCGAATACATGAATTTTTGGTCGAATAGGCTGAATATCGACTAATTCACAAATATTTAGTGCATCCCTAGTTCTTAGTTTGTTCTTTGTAATACTCTTGGTGTGTGTGTGTGGAATTAACCAATCACACCTCTGACACTTCCAAACATTGAAGTCACACCACGAAACGGTCAAGCCAACCAACCAACGAGAAGGTCGGACAGGGTAAATAATTGTAACCGTGTAAAAGGGCGTCTCACCTCTGCGGAAACAGTCCTAATAGTAGATGGCAACACCTGCGCTTTTAGCCCGAGGATGTCAATACAAGATGGCTCGGGTTTCTTGCCCTTCGTCGCTGCTGTAAAGCCGAGCTGATGCAGTTTTAATGGAGTCCGCAGCAACAGAGAGGGTCCGTTTTCGCTGTGGGGTGTGGAGTTTCAGGTGGTCTAATCTGTGGGTGTGCCTGGGAAAGTGGCAGCCATGTTTGCTGAGTGGCTAGCTGCTTAGACACTTTCCACTCTGTTAAGCAAACAATTCTGGGAAGCAGGACATGCACCAACGTTCTCTCTTTCTTTCTGTCATGGCGACCGACCGACCGACCGACTGTCGACAGCGGCGGCCATCTTGTCCCCAAAGAGAGGCTGATGGCGTCGTCCATGTTATCGTGTGGGAAGGGAGAAATCTCTAGCCCTTCATGTCTTCCGTTTTAACCGCCACCCCCACCCCCCTTCCTTGCCCGGTCTCGTGGGTTAGCTCGTGTTTTTTTTTTTTTTATAAAGCTGGGCAAACTAATGAGCCAAAAGCAGAAAATTATTTTAAGTTTTCCACGTGCGTGCGTTCCGAGTTAAAATGCACCAACAGTTGAAGAGACTCGTCGTCTCGTCGCTTGTGCGCCCCATAGATACAAAGTACTATGCATATAATGAAAGGGGTGAAACCAGCCGGAAATCATATCGTAGAAGAAGCCGTACCTCTATTGAGCGTTATTATATTTGACGCTTGCGCGCCATTATAACCACTGGAACTCGCACCAAACATCTTTATTTGATAACTTGTCTCACGTTCGAAGTCATTATTTGCAAAGAAGAATGATATATGGTAGGACAAGAAACACTAAGAGCCCAAGTTTCTCCTAACAAACTTACTTCCGGCCCAGGCCAAGTATTAAACGAAGGAGACGGCCATGTTGCGAGAAGGAGACGTCCATCTTACAGGAAACACACGGAGACGACCATGCTGCAGGAAGTGACGTTTACCACCTCCACCAGGAAACGCAAAGCATCATGGAGATCGAGCTATTTAGCATAACTAACTCAAATTGATCACAATAAGAATACAAATTAATTTGGACGACATTACGACATTAAAATAATTTTAAGATAAATCAGAGCTGTCTTATCAAGATTTACTTTTTTAGTCCAACAATCAATTTTAAAACGAGTTGTAGTTACGAGTAATGCTAAGTATAACGTATGTTTTTGAAGAAGCGATCTGAGTGGCCACGTAGGCTTAAGGGTTTTACCGTGGTTCACGTTTCTTCTAACGAACTGAATACGGTTTGAATCGAACACAGAATAAGTTCTTCAACTTCGGATGTTGCCCACGCACGAGTATTTCGTCAATTTCCGAAGGTATTGTCGCTGTAGCGGTGGTGACCATAGTAACGATGCGACCATTTTTTTTATTTCAAGTTCGCCTCCTAACGAGAACTTGTGCTGCCTTCTGGTGTGGCTATTCGGTCACTTTAGTGGAAACGGGTAATATGACGTCACACAACCCTGCATTCTCTGAACATTTTTAGTCTATAAATGAATAGTCCAGATCTGCTAATGAACCATCTTTGATTATTTGTACCACTGCATTGTCTAGAGCGATCTGAGAAGCGTTTCAGTATCGAGGTAAAAGCCCCGTCCATTACCATAAATTAACTGGGATAACAAAAGCTGAAAGCTTGTCAGATCGCAAGGTATTGGTGCAAATAATGACTTAGGCAAGTTCAGCACGAGTTCCAGTCACGTTAATAGAGATTACAAAGAAAACGGATTGTTATGCGATATGACTTCTGGCTGGTTTCTTAGCTTAGTTTGTATTAGGGTGAACATGATGCGACTTATGATCTCAGCCCCAATAAAGCGTATTCACTTCTATTCGGGCAGGTTTCACCCCATTCATTATATGTATAGTACTCTGTAGCCATGCGGTCTGCGAGCTACGAAACTAAAAAAAAACCAAAGAAAAAAAACCCAGGAAAAAAAACCGAAAAAATCCAGAGGACATAACTATGATTCATTAATCCACAATGATTAATGTACACCACATACGAGCCATGGCTTCGTGGTGGATTTGTTGAAATTTGGAAGTACAATAAAAAAAATTACAAAAAAAACCAATCGAAAGGAAAAAAGTCCAAAGAAAATAAAATCCACTAAATAAAAATCCATGCTATTTTTTTCCCTACATTTTGTGAATGCAGGGTTATTTCGTACTTCGTTGTTATTGCTACGAAGCTCGTTCAAAGCTGCCTGGTTCTATTTTTAGTCTTAAACTCCCTTTCTTCCCCAGCACTTCTTTCTGTCCGAACACGATTAGTTCCCTTGAAAATCACAACGTGAATGTATTTCAGGTTTTTCAGCCTGCTAATCCGTCGGAATTCCTTACTTTTCAAGTCTAGGAAAATAAAGGGCCTCCCTAAATCAAACTTTCCAAGTTTTTCAGCTAGCGTACCCACCTTTTAATATACTCGCAATGTACAGTGGTGTGAAAATTAATATAAACACTACATAATTAGACTTTAAAAAAATTCCAAGTTACCTACAGGCACGATTTTTTTTGTGTTGCCTCAAGGGCCCAGAACAGCAACTTTTTACGAGATTTTTTAAATTTTAACTTGTGCACGTGAAAATCTGTGCACGTGCACATAGTACACTCGAATTATAAATATCGGTAATTGGGACAATTTTCCATCCTCTACTAGTAAAGCAGTGTTGATTTAGTAAATTGGTGTAAAAAAATTTTTTTTTCTATCCTTAGTTCAGCCGCTGGCTTGTTATTTAGAATAGTGCTGAAATATCGACTAGTAGTGTCTGGAACAATGAGAGAAACAATGCAACGTCAACAATCAAACAGGATTGTTGCAGGACTCATTGTTAAAACAACCTAACTTGAAGCTCAGCTAGAAAGGACGCTTCCTTTAATATTACTTCCAAAATCTATTTAAAAATAAAAAAGAGAGGCTTAATGAATGAAACTAGACATACAGTTTACTTCGCTCACTCTATTGGCGTCGATCCACTAAAAGTTTTTCCGGGGCGCCGGAATTATATCGACACGGAGTTACGTTAATTCTAGGATTTTCTTAAATGCTGGCCCGTGTGTGGGAACCGGAATTACATTAACTCCGGATTCATAATTTGCTTTAAAAGTGTCGGAAATAATTCGGAATTGTGGTAACGCGGAGTTACTGTAACCCTTGATTTTATTGATGTTTAAATAACGTCCCTGTCTTTCTCGCGCTGCTCCCCTCGCAGCGCCTATACACATAACATCAGAAACTGCAACCATATTATTGTCAAATTAGACAAGAGTTAGGGTAACTCCGTGTTACTGCAATTCCGGATTGTTTTAGACACTTTTAAAGCAAATTACGAATCCGGAGTTACTGTAATTCCCGGTCCAACACAGGGGCCAGTGTTTATGAAAATTCCGGAGTTAACGTAACTCCGTGTCGGTACAATTCCGCGCCCCCGTTTTTCCATCTCGCTGTTCTTGGAGGCAAAATGAACTCAGTAAAAAATTCTCTTTCTCGAATTCACTTAGAAAACACGGAGCAATC
The DNA here is from genome assembly GCA_023313725.1 of Lithobius niger. Classification (NCBI taxonomy): domain Eukaryota; kingdom Metazoa; phylum Arthropoda; class Chilopoda; order Lithobiomorpha; family Lithobiidae; genus Lithobius; species Lithobius niger. Next base: position 8,313 of record JAHWFP010188834.1, read on the forward strand.
TCAGTGATGGTGAACAAACACCTCGTGATTTCGAATTTACGTCATGCTACATCTTTTAAATGTGCCTTCCTCCAGGTTAGCCTTCCGGTACGATTCAGTTTTACAACATTAGTTAAATGTAAATGGTGTAAAGGCTTTAATTTTCCTGTTTTTTTTCCCACTCATGAGACTTTTTGCTACATTCACTCAAACGCATATAAATGTTGCAAAAGCTATGTGTGCATGGTATGACCGAAAACAGGGACATGGGATGGCCTTTTAAATAATTGCATATCCCTACTTTTCTCTGCGACATGAAACGCAAGTATTTTACTTTTTGTTAAGATGGAGTAAGGCCGATTATGCGTATTTACTACAACGCTACCGTACTGGAGCTACGTACCGGCGCTTTTTTTAAGGTTCATAACATTTAAAGGCTGAGAAACTAATCAACTGAACAAAAAACGGCTTTGCCGTTTAGAAAAAACGCATTAGAGCTCGTATCCCGATACTCACAGCTGTGAAGGTACACGATTAAAAACGGATTAGAGTTCGCTCGAACGCCTGAGAAACTAATAGTGTATGTAGGCTATATTGTAGCCCGAATTACTACATTTAAAAAAACGCCTAAAAACAAATTAATTGCTTGAACGTAACGGTGTTGTGGTATGAACGCACATGTTACTATATAGCGCACAAGCAAATTTCGTTATCATCGAGCGCACACTGCTAAAATGAATCGTGTATCGAGCGCACAGGACCGCTTGCATGTCAAAAACTCTGCCGCGTGATGTCGTTTTATTCACTTCGTGAAGTCTTTGTTCACTTCGTGTCATTGTTCTGTTAATAATTGGCTGAAACTTCTAATTCGTTGCATTTAGTGTAAAATTACGTTATACTATGTTGTAAAGAATACACTTACTTTACACTATACTACACGATACTAAACTGTATAGCATAAAAGTTTGTATTTGGCTTGCTAAGATTTTATTTTTTACATTAACGGCTGTTAAAATTTCAATGAAAAATGAAATAAAAGCAGCCCGCTCGCATGGTCGATTTTGCTGAAAATCTCCTGTGAAACATGGTATTTTTTTTTATTATTTACCCTAAGCAGAAAAGAATGAAACAGTGACTGAGGTGGGGGGGGGGAGGAAACTGCGCTTTGCACACTATATATACATCGAGATATCTGTAGCCCTAAAGAGTATGACGCAAGCAATCGTGAAACTCGGGTGTGGGCTCATTCTGCCTGTGCGCTAAAAACACGGTGTGCTCCTAACACGGTGCGCTCGTACCACGGAGCCAATGTAATACGATAATGTAGTTTTATATTCGGACAATCAAACTAGCATTGAGAGTTTAGTCTCATGTCACAGGACAGAACTTTTTTCTACATAATGAGCACTGTTGCATAGTCGTGGTCTAGCGTTTAAACGAAAAGAAAAGAACCCGTCTTTCGACGAATTATTTTCTTTTGGCGTCTACAATTGAACGCTGACGTTTGTTGCTGTACACTGATGTTCGTTATCAATAACTTAATAAGAACTGGTAGAAAAGGAACATACTAGCGTGTGTCCTGATTAAGCAGTTGTGCTGCATAATTAAATATTGAATACGCACAAACAGTTGTTGAAAGACAATTAAATTACACTCGGATATACCTATTGTCATTGCTGTAACTTGATTGTTTGACCCTCAAATACATGAAAATTACTTATGACCTCAAAGTTCGATCAGGAATTCCTACCAGAAGGAAACTACCAGAAGGAAACCAGAAGGAAATAGTAAATAAATGGTTTTGCTTCAACCTACTGGATACACAGAGAAAGGTTATCTAATTTTCGTGTTTCAGTAGCTAGGAGGTGCGTTGATAGAGTGAACAAAGCGAGCGATTGCCACGTAAATAAAACCTTTTCCATGCGTTTCTCGCTTTGCTCTCTCAATCTTTCATTTAGCTCTACTCTCACCTGCGTAAAAGCTTCGGCTTAACGAAAGTAAAAACAAACAAATAAACAAATCATATGTTTTGAAGGATATTGTTGAAATTCAGGTGTGCTGACGAATGTAACGAATGAATTGCATGCATCGAAATAATCAGTAACCGATTTTGTGATGCACCGGAGATCAAGGAAATTATATAAAGCATGGATCGACGCCAATAGAGTGAGCGAAGTAAACTATATGTCTAGTTTCATTCATTAAGCCTCTCTTTTTTATATTTAAATAGGTTTTGGAAATGATATTGAAGGAAGCGTCCCTTCTAGCTGAGCTTCAAGTTAGGTTGTTTTAACAATGAGTCCTGTAACAATGCTGTTTGATTGTTGACTTTGCATTGTTTCTCTCATTGTTCCAGACACTCCTAGTCGATATTTCAGCACTATTCTAAATAACAAGCCTGCGGCTGAAATAAAGATAGAAAAAAAATTTTTTTTTTAACCAATTTACTAAATCAACACTGCTTTACTAATAGAGGATGGAAAATTGTCTCAATTACCGATATTTATAATTCGAGTGTACTATGTGCACGTGCACAGATTTTCACGTGGACAAGTTAAAATTTAAAAAATCTCGTAAAAAGTTGCTGTTCTGGTCCCTTGAGGCAACACAAAAAAAATCGTGCCTGTAGGTAACTTGGAATTTTTTTAAAGTCTAATTACGTAGTGTTTATATTAATTTTCACACCACTGTACATTTGATTATTTCAATTAAAAATCATCCAAATTTTATCCGTGTACATTTTAACAAGTAAAGTGAAACTTAATCATATAACCCCCTTTTTTACGGCACACTTGACGTTTTTGGTAGTAATATAATGATTTCACGTCATTCTCCCGTATTAAAGCTAAAGTGCCCGTTTCCCATTTGGCTTTCCGTCCTATATTACAAATACGGACAAAGCCGCTGATAGATAGCTAGCTATACGGACAAATCAACTTAAAAAAGAAAGACTTTACACTGAATGAGCGAGCGAAGCGAGCGAAATTCAGTACCTTTTGCAACGAGTGCAGACAACCAGCTTGGTATGTTAAAGTATCACGAATTAGAAAACAAAAACGAGCTCGTTTGATGTTTAAGGTAAGGTTTAACTGATCCGAACTCAAAACTGCAAAGGAACACAAATAAACTTTCCTGTGGTTTCACATACCGCAGTGTTCCTGTACTGTTTAGTCCATGTGAAACCTTACTGCTGTATTCAACCATTAGACACGTAAATAAAATCAAAACCATATCCCAACTTTCAAAATTGTTGTAAGAATAATATAGTGTATAATATAGGCCACACACTCGCCCAATTTCGGGGCTAAATTTTTCATCATCATTCTAGTCCGATCGTCTCCTTTCCGTTCATCCTATTGATACATGCACCAGTTTTTAAGATTTCATATTCAAGACTTCAGGACTGGTATTTCTTTTTTATTTTCAACGATATTTCCAGAATTTCAAGGAGTCGCACGAACCCTGAATTACTTAGTTAATTTGTAGGCCTGTACTAAGCACACTAAAGTATAGTTTTTAAGATTTTTCAGTGATGTCCTTTAGCCAAGTAGAATGACCCAATCAGACATATCGTGTTCTAAAGCAAAACTGTAAAAACATGTGAATACAGCAGTAAGGTTTCACGTGGACTAAACAGTACAGGAACACTGCGGTATGTGAAACCTTACAGGAAAGTTTATTTGTGTTCCTTTGCTGTTTTGACTTCGGATCAGTTAAACCTTACCTTAAACATCAAACGAGCTCGTTTTTGTTTTCTAATTACTTTGAAAGGCTGAACCATTCTCTCCCATTTGGTTTTTGAAATGAGAGCACTTTTTTTGGTCGCATTTTTTCTTCAGAAATATTTCGACATTGAATTCGAGGTTAACAACATTTTTTTTTGTCACTGTCTTACTTTTGATATCACTCGCCATACACCCAAGGTGTTATTTTAGTAGGTGACGTAAAGAATTTCGTTTGATATTCGAATTGATATGACTGTCCAAGCCATTGTTAGCCAACAGAGACAATCTTCGTTGCAGCATCAATACTATATTGTAGCCAATACTAAAGTTGGTTACGATAATATTTTGTCAATCACGCGATTCCCGTGACAACTAAAAACTTCTTGTTGTAAGTCTACTATCTACCTCAAAACAAAACTTGTTAAGGATTCCCGCCAAGCTTTTCGGCCGTGTGAATTCGTGATATGAAACGCCAAGCTCTTTCGCCAAGCTTATAGTTCGAAGGTTAAATTAAATATATGAAAATTGCTTACAGCGTAATTTTCAATTATTTCATTTAACATTTGAAGTATTAGTCAGTTGGATTAGCTTGGCGAAAGAGCTTGGCGTTTGATATCATGACTTCACACGGCCGAAAGGCTTGGCGGGAATCCTTAACAAGTTTTGTTTTGAGGTAGATATCAGATATTTTTGGTCCAAAAGTGAAACTCTTTTTTAAAAACAAATTTGAGACGGAAATACCAATCTAGTTTTCTGGTCCATTTCTTTTTTTTTTTTCTTTGTTGTTGTTGGCTTTCGTTACATTTCCAAATGATCAATATTTTTTATTAATACTGCAGTATCTCTTTGCAAACGAACGAATTTATTTAATGTTCAGGTCACTAGCGTTTTTTTTTTTTTTAATGTTTTGTATCTTAATCAATTACGCTTTCCTGGAAACAAACACTTGATCTTCAGTCTAACAGTGACTTTTATGTTGTCAGGCAACCAAAGTCTCCCGATCAAGCAAGTTTCAGCCTTTTCTGTCGCATAGTTATTTATCCTCAGATGGCTGAAAACAGCCAAACTGCCTTTGCTGTAAAGATACAACGTGTCTAGTGGTCGCCACGATCATATCTATATTTTATCTGGATGTCATTGTTTATCTTGGCGGGCGACACACTAGCGTGTGTCTTGATCATACGGCCAATTTTTTTCGCTCCATGGGAGAAATAGTCTTATACAAGTTAACATGGGAGTTAGTAGCCAAGCTAACCAGCCGTTAGCTATTTGCGAATTACACAAAGCAGCGTAATTGAAGCGTAGATTTGGCGTTGAAAGCCAATTTAAAGACAGTTGCACAATAATGAAGTTTTGTCTGGTGGAACGATGCTCTAGACTACAAAACAGATCTAGACACACGCTAGTGTGTCGTGGCCAAGTCGATGAGATTTAATTGTTGTGAGAGCTTAATTGTTGTCAGATATATTGTTGAGGTAAATCGTAATTGTTGTTTGGGTTAGTACTCCCTAAAAACGAAACAAAACAAAAAAGGCTACTCACTGGAACACAAAAGCAAACAAGCGTGGCAGCGACTACCTAGGAACCACCAACCGGTCATGTGTATACTTCCGCCACTTTTGGACCATTTCTGCTTGATACTTCCGGGTTTTTTTTATTCGCTTCAACTAATTTTTAAACGCTGAATCGAATTGTGAAACCGTTTGTTTCCATCTGGTACCATTCTTCAGTGCACTTGTCGGCCACTTCTGGACACTTGTGGGCCACTTCCGCCTCATAATTCCGGTGTTTTTTTTAATTCCTTTTAACTTAATTTTAGACGCTGAAGCCGTTTGTATCTACTTGGTATTGTTCCATAGGTGATGGGCTCACTTGTCGGCTACTTCCGGTCACTTTTGGGCCACTTCCACTTCACGCTTCCGTTATTTTTGGACACTGAATCTAATGGTAAAAACAGTTTGTATGTATCTGGTGCTGTTCCGGAGTTGAAAAAGACAACAGACGGACAACCGGACAAAGTCGTTGCTATAGGACAGTGACATAACGTAGTATTATTGTATATAACTCTATGGTGAAGTCAGTAACGGGGTTAGCTGCAAGAGGCACTGGAGGACGAAAAGAAGGTCGTCTTACTGAAGCCAATGCTATTAGACTGGATTTCTTAAGCCTATAACGCGCGATTTTTGTTATTGGAGAAAACAACGTTTTTTTTAAGCCTAAGAAATCCGCTCTCAAAGCACTGTCTTGACTAGAAATGCCGTTGTTTTCCCTTACATTTTAATCTAGTGCCCCTTGTAGTTATGCCCTCCAGATGCTATCCCGTTGGCAATATGACGTCACTTGACGCTGCCCTATAGTCATCTCAGCTTTCAGTGTCTTTTTTAACTGTAACCAGGGTTTACCTAATGACAGCCAACTCGAGAAAATTCCCCATGCAATGAAAATATTTGCAAATCGTTGGAACTTGGTCCCATAGGGGCCAGCACCGGTAACAAAGAAAACCTCAACATTAAAGTGTGGTTACGCGTTTCTTATGGAGAAAAACTGCCCTCAATAATGTCGATTGTGTGTTATTGGCTAGCTAGCTAAGAACACGGTTCCAATGGTAATTCTCACAGAGTATACAGTTACGTCTACAGCTCGTTAGTGAAAGTTGCAGAATCTGAATTTTGGCACAGAGGTAAAGAGATCTATGGGAAAGTACCATTTTTCGAAATGGGGATTGCAGCTAGAAGCATCTGCTGTAAAACTATTGTAGCAACCATTTTTTGATGTTGTGCGGCTGCGTCTTTTATCTACCTCTCATTAATTCCAAGCAAATGAACATTAGATCTTACTCGTATACAAAACACAGTATTCTCGATAATCTAAACACAATGAAACACAACGTATATTATTCCGTCTTTGATTATGCGTCCAAATTTTTGAAAACTGAGCGCTACGTTTTTATTTTATTTAAGCGTCTAATGGTTGACTCCATCAGCAAGGTTTCGCATGGACGAAACACTTCAGCAACACTGTGGCGTCTGAAAATTACAGGAAAGTTTATTCGTATTCCTTTCCTGTTTTGACGTCAGTTCAGTTAAACGTTATAACCTTAAACCATGAGTGGATTGTTGGTAACCGGATTGATTCCGAAGGCTGTTTAAGCTGATAACCAAACCCTCTGAACTTAGTCCATTTAGACTTAGTCCTTTTTGACTTGAAAGATGTAATTATATTACTAACAAAAAACGTCAAGTGTGCCGTAAAAAAGGGGGTTATATGATCGAAGTTTCATTTTACTTGTTAAAATGTACACGGATAAAATTTGGATGATTTTTAATT
>JAHWFP010188836.1:0-10560 GCA_023313725.1 Lithobius niger
CGCCTTCTTTGAGTGCGAAGGGGGCTAGATTACACATCTGGCAGCTACGATGGGGCCCAGACGATGTAGTCCACTGGCTTGCTTCGTCGTCTCTCTGAAGTAATGTGATGTGAAGACGGAGCTGTTTCGCCACGAAGCTGCGGATAGTAGGCCCTATGTCAGAAAATGGAATGGAGTTGTGGAATGCCCAGGAGGTGGAGAGTGCCCTCAACTCGTGCGCTGTTACTCTGATGCCCTCGTCACAGCAGTTGATGTTGGAGTCATCATAAGCTCCTTGAATTGTTTCACGATCCATTTTGATATGGTTACGACTGAAGTTTTGCCAAAGGCTCTTTCATAGGATAGAAAGAGTAGCGTCCTTCCCTTGCGAAGACCCTCGTTGGTTGTCCTGGGATGTAATACCGTAATGCTCGAACGGGGCAAAGGTGACGCTCGGGTTCTTGTCCGAAGCTGTGGGTTAGTGCTAGGAAGACGATTGGCATGGTTGGTTCACAGGGTCGTTGTGTTTTAGCTCGGAAGTCAGCTCTTGATGTTAGTGTGACATAAGTGTTGTCAGGAGGAAGTACGCAGTATCATCTGAAAGTGTTTGCACCTCGCTGCAACGGATACTAATTCCAAGGTTGTTAAGAAACATGATGAAACGTCATATTTAACAGGACCGAAATGCATTATGCTCCTTTGGATGCTGCAAACAGTTTAGAAAATGATCTCAGTGAATTCCTCGATGCAACAAACCTGCAATTTGACACCAAAATAGCATGCGATATGACGTGTTAAAGGCGTATTGGTCGCCATCTTGGAAAATGGCGTCGTGCGTGGCCCTTGCAACAAAGAATGTTTGTGGAAACCTTTTGGGGACTCTACAATATGTGGGTAACCTAAATCCAAAAGATCATCCATCAATCTTTTTTCTTTATGGCTACACAATTTGGCTCGTCAACACTAAGGATAGGCTGGATGGAAAGCTTCATACCCATGCCACCACCCTGCAGAATGAATTGCCACAGCAAACTGCATCGTTCAACGACAAACTGAAACAACAGAGTTAACACTCTCCATGGAAATTTGTGGCATTGAGAATTCACTCCAGAAAAAAAGTGAAGCTGTATCCGACAAACTTGACTCCCAGCAAACACAATTTCTGGACCAAATACATACTGAACACAAGAAATTCTTGCAGAAACTCAAGGAGCCAGACACGCCCATCTTGCAACTTGAAGATAACACGCTGAAGCAAGAAAGAAGCAACATCTCTATTGAACATTTCGATTAACTCCAAGCTAAGTCCCAGACATAGTAATTGGTAATTTAAACAACTCCATAGGGAATCTTGAGACGTCATTAGACAGCAAGCTTCATCAATGGACGAGTCATTGGTGAAACAATGCACCTCGCTGTCCTACAGCTTCTCCACGCAAATCAAAGTAATGACATTGTTGTTGAGAGCAAGCCTCACAAAAGACGTAGCGACCGCATCAGCTGAAGAGAATTCCACTCGAGGTAGGTACTCGCCCACATATAGGAAGCATTCCACCACAGCAGAAGTCTGCAGCGGCACAAGACAAAGCGGACAAGGGCACTACAAGTAAAGACACATCGATCACAAAGCAATCAAAAGGAAAAGTCAGAGAAGCATCTAGCGTGAGGACGATGAACCAGGCGAGTTCTACCCATATGTTGGATTGGGTCAGAGCACTTGCAGCATTGAATCTGAAACCACCACATCTCAAGCAGAATAACCAACTGGAAAAGTTGGATGGAGAGAATGGACGTTGTTGAAGAAAAACAAAGTCTCAGGCACATCCCTCCGCAACCTACTCAAAACGGTACTCAATGGCAAGCACAAAGATTGTCTAAACAGGTATCCTCACCAGATCACGAGCTGGAGCGACAAACGTTAAGAAAAGTTCGTCTGGAAAAAACCCGATGCACAGTACATACTTGAAATTGCCTCAGCACCCCTCACAATAATTTGTAATCACTGTTCTCACGATTTACTAGAAAATGCAGCACCCTCAGCCAGAATCAGAACAAGTCAGCCCCCTTATTCGAACATGGCTTCCTCGATTCAGTGCGCAAACCGACAGACGCCGAACTAATAGTAAAAGCAGTTGACGACCTCCCACATTAGAGCAAGTTCCTGCAACATCATGTCGAGGAAGAAGACTCAACTAGCCAAGGTGACATGCTCCCACTTCGCAAAAAAGGATTGTACTCAGAACGTGAGTGGTCCAAGTTAGGGACCACGTCCCAACAATCCACGTGAACAGCTGATAAACCGCCAATAAATGCAAGCGCTACGACTTTGACCAAGGAGGACTGTCACACCATCCACAAATGGCTGATGTTGCCATCGTTGACTGGCTGTTTCAAGAATGTCTACACCAATTAATCACTTTACGCAGCACAACATTCACTGAGAAACTCTCACAACATTTAATCATTATGCTTTATTAACAACAGAGAAACTTGTTTTGTTTAACCTATATCAAAACCAACAAAAACTCCAAAATACCAGTACAACCTGGTCGATTTTGGTTTCTATTGCCTTGAAAATATACATTACCTTTTTTATTTGCATTCTCCTTCTCAAATGCTGTTCAATATAGAGAAATCAAAATTGAGGTTACCCGTCTGAGTCGCTACCCACTGCGCAGTCTCGTTCGTATATAAACTCGAGCGGAGCCGAGAAGGTCACCTTTTCGATCCTCTATAGTGCCCCAATGGCGACAAGAGGGGAGGAGGGTGGGACAGAAAACGGTAATGTATATTTTCAACAGGCAATAGAAACCAAAATCAACCAGGTTGTACTGGTATTTTGGAGTTTCTAGTTGCCTTGAAAATATCCATTACTTTTTTTATTTGCAATCCACTGACTTTGTCACGGAGGTGGTAGCCATTGACAAAAGCCCCCAAGGATAGCGATCGGTTCCCCACACTGAATTTGGAGAGTGTAACGGGGGTCACAGAACACGTCGGGCCGCCACGAATGGGCCGATCTGGTACAGTCCCTCAGCTTGATGAGACATGTCGTCGCGAAGGTAATGTGATGTAAAGACTGATGCATGACACCAAGAGGCAGCTTCCATTATGTCGGAGACTGGTACGTTACTAGGGAAAGCCCAAGATGTAGAAATAGCACGGAGTTCGTGGGCGGTAACGCAGATACCTTCGTCAGCACAAGTAATATCAAGTGCGTCATAAGCTTGGACGATAACTGTCTTTAGCCAAGTGGCGATCATTCGGGATGAAGTGACGCCAGTTTTGAGGTTAAATGGTAAGAAGAGTTGGGAACGTCTTCGTCGGATGGGTTTCGAAGTTTTAAGGTAGAACCCGAGAACACGTACCGGACACAAGAAACGTTCGTCGTCCTCTCCCAAAATCTTGGAGAGGGAAAGGATTATAAAAGGATGCGAACGTTCGTCAGGTTTTTGGTTTTGGCACGGAACGATGCCCGCGGGGAGAGTGTAACACCGGCGCAGTCCGGAAGAAAGAAGCAGTCTGATTCTGTGGCTGAGAGTGCCTGTAGTTCGCTACATCGCAGGCAGGCAGCAAGGGCGAGGAGGAACACACGTTTTTCTTGTTACATGACTGAGACGTGAGGAACCGAGAGGTTCGTAAGGAACGGATAGGAGTGCCGTGAGGACGATGGACAGGTTCCAGACGGGAAACTGCCGTTTAATACGTGGTCTGTCAAGACGGAATGAGTGGATGAGTAACGAGATGCGGTAATCGGTAAGAAGGTGTCCGTTCCCTGCTGCTCGGAAGACGGCGTTTAGGGCGGAACGGTATACCAAATTGGTGGAACCGCGTAAGCCGCTGTTAAAGAAAGATGTTAAGAAGCGGAGGAGGTCTTCCATACGGAGACACACTGGATTGACTTGTTCCTTAAGACACCAAACGTAACCACCGTTTCCAAAGGCTGTTGTAGATTTTATTGGTTGAGGAATGGACGGCTCGGGAGGCAATGCGGACGGCTTCGTCTCCAAATATGCCAGTTGCTGGGAGTAAATGGATGATAGTAGCCACCTATGAAGTTGAAGTACCTTGACATTTGGGTGGTGGATCGTGCCGTTGGATTGGGTGAGGAGGCTCGGACTGTGGGGTAGGACACGGGGATCGTCGATGAGGAGGCTCAGTAGAGCCGGGAACCAAGCTGCTGCTGGCCAATTTGGGGCTTTGAGAAGGAACCATCCGTGGCATGATGCAATCTTCCGTAGTACCAAAGGAAGAAGGCGTGGTGGAGGGAAGGCATAAGCGTGGAGTAGGTTTCAATCTAGTGTCAGTGCATCTATTGCCCAGGCTCGAGGATCGGGGAACGGGTTGACGAACAGGGTAAGTCTGGCATTGAACCGAGTGGCGAAGAGGTAGACCATTGGTCGTCCCCAGACAGCGAACAGGGCTGAGCAGATGTTGGGATCTATGGTCCACTCGCCGGTTGGAGAGCTCCGTCGCGACAAGAAATCTGCGACTACGTTCCGGGAACCGGGAATGTGGAGAGGAAGAAGTTCTATTTTGAGCTGAATGCAGAGTTGGAAGATGTCCGATGTTACCTGGTGAAGGGATAGGGAACGTGTTCCCCCCCCCCCTTTCTTGAGGTACGCAACAGCGGTCGCTTTGTCGACGTGTACTTGGACTACTCGACCGGAGACATGATTTTGGAAGTGTCGGACACCAAGTAGGACCGCACGAAGTTCCAGGTGATTGATGTGTTCCTGGGGTGGGAACGGCCATGGGCCTGATGCAGTGAGGTTGCCGATGTGTGCCCCCCAGCCCGCAAGGGAGGCATCCGTGAACAGATGTAGGTTGGGAACTAGCTCGTGAAAGGGAACCGTGGTAGCGAGGTTCAATACATCCGTCCACCATAGCAGGGTTTGTAACGGGAACAATGAGTGGAGTTGTTGTGGCGGCCGTGCAGGAGCTAGGCGGGGATCGCCCCATTGGTCTGCCCGGTAGTGGTGGAGAGGGCGGGCCATCCAGCGACCGTAGGGAACGAGGTCTGCGAAGGAATAGATTGTTCCGATTACGGAGGCAAGATCTTGGAACGTGTGGTGTGGCAAATGGAGGAACGCTCGGGCAGAGGTCACGTGCTTGGTGATGCGTTCCGGGAAAGGAATGACGGTAGCCTGAATCATGTTGAAAGAGACGCCGAGGAACACAAACCATTAGGCTGGATGTAGGCGAGACTCGAGCAGGTTGATCCCTAGGCCTAGGTGATGAAAAAGAGACGTGACGGACCGTAGATTGTCGGTGATTTGTTGGATCGGGATGGGGCAGGAGGCAATCGTCCAGAAAGGCATGAATGCGTATTCCCTGTTGGTGCAGGTGAGCAAGGACGGAGCGCAAGACCATGGTGAAAATACGAGGGGCCGCGTTGAGCCCAAATGGAAGACTGCAGAATTCGTAAATTCTTTCGTCGTGAATAAAACGAAATAGGTGGCGGACAAAGGCATGAAGCGGAATGTGTAGGTATGCGTCCGCTAAGTCGAGTGAGACTGTCCAATCTCCGCGACGTAACGAGTCCCGGATAGAGGTAACTGTTTATCTGGAAATGGGGATTGACTATGAATTTGTTTAGTGGCTTCGGGTTGAAAATCAGACGAGTGCCGCCTGACTTTTTCTGGCAAAGGAAAATGCTGCTGTAGAATCCGGGCGTGAATGGTGGGTTTAGAATGCGAATTGCATTTTTGTGAAGGAGAGCACTTATCTCTTGGTGGAGAGCTAGAGGGCCGGAACTGTTCCAATTCCATGGTGGGTTTCGTAGAGTCGGAGGAACCAGAAATTTTGGTTTGAAGCCAAGTGAAATGATTGAGAGGATAATAGGGTCGCAGGTAACTGTCTGCCAGGCTGGTAGGAAAAAAACGCAGCCGTCCCCCCACGACTTGTGGGGGTGGTAGAATGTCAGTAAGAATCTCGATACCGGGAACGTGATCGAGACGGAACACATTGTCGTCTGTCTGGGGTGGAGGCACATCCCAAGGATCAGCCACGTCCGCGTCCTTGGGAACGGGCTGGAAAGGGCGACGAGGAATGTGAAGGAACGTGTGGGACTGGCTCAGGAACCTTGCGAGTAGGCCAGTTGGCAGTGGGTTCATCGGAGCGCGCAGCGGATGTAGAGCGTTGTCGTCTAGGGTGGCGGTTCTTGTTAAGCCGAGGCTTTCGGTAAACGTCGAGGTGAGGAGCAACTTTAGGAATCAAACCCCGGAATAGCGATTCCGTTTCGTGGAACGGCTGATTCCGAAGCAAATGTCTGGTGGAATCATGTAGGTTTGTGGCTGTATTGGGCGCTATTTCACGTAGTAGGAGAATCGAGTTAAATAAAGCTCTGGTGAACCAATTCATCGCGTGATACGTGGCAAAACAGCTCTTGCAAAAGACCTGGTGGATGAGGAACGCCAGTTGGCGCGTGTCCTGAGGAGGAGGATCTGTGTGAAGACGTTCGCACAATGCATTGGCTGCAGTACTTAGGACATCAGCCTGGGACGCCGCACGCAAACCCAGGCGAAGAATGCGGTCGTTGTCTCAAAGCACAAATACCGGAACTGCAGCCAGACGAGGAAGGAACAAAGCGGAACCGAAGTCGAGTTTCGTGTCAGCGGTAAGAAATTCCGATTGTGGATATGTGTCGAAGTTACGTGGATTCACACCGTTCCTTCACCAATAGGACGGAAGAAGTGGAGGTTCCTTTACAAGTTCAAGAGGGGAACCGTTGCCTAGAAGAACGCCACCAGTGCGCAGAAGTGTTGTTAGCAAGGTGGTTGATTGACCTAGTAAAGGTAGCTGATGTGGAATGGTCTCGTAGGCCGAATCCAAATCCTGTTGCCAAGCCACGATTTATATTGGCTGGTTCGGCGGATTGAGACGGCTTACAGAGAAAACAGTCAGGAACTATTTTTCTCAACTGTCTTTGGTAGATCATGGAGCGGAAAGTCAGTTGGGTTCGGGTCATCCCGGGAGAGACGGATCAGGTGAATAGTAATGGTCTTCCTCTTTGTCTATTGGAGGAATAACGACAGGTAATGGGTGAGAAGGTCCAGGAACGTTGTCCGCGGAACGCGGCTTCTTCTGAACGGAAGCTAGCCAAGCTGAAGTGTAATCCGAAGCAGGGGTTTTCTGCTTGAAGGTTCGGAGGGACGAGTCCATTAAGTCGTGCACTTGGGAACTGGTTAAGGGCCCGGAGGGGCCCGGAATGGCGGAAGGAACATGATGATAAGTCTAAGGGTGTGAGTTGTGTGGCGGAAGTGGACACAAGCTTGGCTGCTACTTTGCAAGCATTGAGCTGAAGTTTTAAACGAGCGTAACATTCCTTGGCTTTAGGAAGTTCGGTCTGTATGGAACGAACATCTGGAGAACGGATTACCTGTCCGCCGGGAATCGGGGAGGTTTCAACTGTGTTAGGAGGAACGGAGACCTCAGAGGCACGGATTGGTAAGCGGGGGAAAGCAGATCGAGGGATTAGCGGTCTGCTGAGAGTTCTAGAACTTCCACTGCAGTGGCGGATGGAACCGCCGGAACGGGAGAGGCGGAACGAGGAATCGTCTTTGGGCATTCCTTTTGTCCGCGGCATAGCCGGATCATGTGAACAGCGGGAGCGTAGAGAAGAAAAGGTGGCCTTCTCGGCTCCGCTCGAGTTTATATACAAACGAGGCTGCGCAGTAGAGCTGAATTGGGATAAAAAGAGTATAAAGTGGGCCGAGTATCGCTGTTTAGGTAGGAATTGCCGATGATATCAACGTGTATAAAAATTGTATTGGCACTCATAATGTCGATAGCATTTTGACTTTTACGACTTCTGACGTAGTTACTTAAGTCAAACCCCAAGACTGGAGCCAAACTCTTTTGTCACCCGAAAAAGATATTCCGTAATTTGGATCGGTAATTATCAAGTTGGTTCTTAAAGTGTTTAGATTCGGAAGAATCGTAATGGCATCCTTGTTGTGACCATTCTCATCTATCGTTGACTTGAGAAATTTATTGAAAGCCTCGATTTCGTAAGCACCGGGAATCACTAACACTTTCTGCCAGGAGACAGCAGCATCGGTCGTGTACTGAATTTCGTTATTTTTTGAATTGATGTTGTGTATGCTGTTATAAGTGTCTAAATTAAGCAGAGCCAATTCGTAATTTTTTTCCGAACCCAAATGGATGGGAGTGTTTAGATTAATTTTCAAGTCGGAGTCTTGGCCGGTGAGAATAATCGATCAGGAATCCATGATGTCTTTTTTTTTAAAAGAGATATACTCGGAATGAAAAAAAATTGTACCATAATAAACAAGAGCAACAGTAAGGAAATCAAGAAGAAATATTGCATAAAATGTAAACGTTCAACTTCTAACGAATCGAAACCTCCAGTTTCTACAACTTCACAAAACAACAGACCGATGGAGATAGTGTTTTGCAATGTATGTGGTACAAAAAAAGCTTACTTCGTCAAGTTGGGAAAGGAACTCGTGAACAAAATCATAGATAACTTGCCCGTTGAAATGCATTTACGGGGATATCGATACTGCGGTCCTGGATGCGACTAGCACGAGGAGAAACTGGGAAAAATAAACTAGACGAAGTGTGCAAGGAACACGATATCGCTTACGCCGAAAGCTCAGATTTAAAAGATCGACACCCCGCCGATGAAGTTCTAATTTCAAAAGCTCAAAGAGTTGAGAGGATCCGTCGCTGGCGTGGAGGGAAAAACCAGCCGCTTCCATCGTTAAGAAAATCATGAAAACAACCTAAGATTCAGAATGGGAATTTAAAAAAAAAATGAATCCACTCGTAAACGAACTTCACAAACCAACGCGGAAAAATTTTCACAGACGGAAAGTGATGGTACTGGGCCTGAATGATCTACGACAGGCTGACTTGGTGGAAATGATACCCTACGCTAAACTAAATAAAGGGTTTAACTACCTACTGATCTGCATTAATGTCATGTCCAAGTTCGCTTGGGCCATTCTCCTTAAATCTAAATCCGGTATTGAAGTTACCGAAACTTTCAAGAAGATACTTGTAGAAGCGACCCCTGCCTAAAATTTACAAGTCGGTTTAGGTAGTGAGTCCTACAATAAAGAATTCAAATCGCTACTCAGGCGCCATAACATCAACATGTACTCTACGTACTCTTGAGAAGAAATCGAGCATGGTAGAACGTTTAACAGTATGCTGAAAACGATTCACTAGGCAGGGGAATTACAACTGGCTACACATTATCAACGAGCTGATTTCGCATTACAACAACACGATTCATCCCACCACAAAACTGAAACCTAGGGAAATAACCAGACGTCATGAACCATTGCTGAGACGAACTAGTCCTAAACGACTCCTAAAGAAACCCAAGTTCGCCGTAGGAATTAAAGTAAGGATTTCTAAAGTTAAAAAAATTTTGGATAAAGAATATTTGCTAAATTTTACCAACGAAGTATTCACGATCCATAAAGTGCAAAAAACCCAACCAGTTACGTATCTTATGAAGGAAGAGTCGGGTGAACTGGTGCTCGGAGGTTTCAACGAACAGGTAATTCAAAAAACCCTAGTTCCAGATTTATTTCTAGTGAAAAGAAAGGAAAGATGGGAAAATACATTATTTCGTTAAATGGAAAGGCTACGATTCCAAATACAACAGCTGGACGGATAATATAGATAGTTTAGGTTGAATTCATGTGCCCATACGCGAGAATATTGACTGCATCGTCAAGTACCCATCTCTTGTCATCGTAAGGACTGAAAGATAACTTGTTGATGGCGGCTGTTTTTAGTTCGTGCCCCTCAGAACGAATGTAAGACCCCAGAGTTCACGCAACGCTATTATTAAACAGCACATTCTTGTACATTTCGTGTACGACTTGAGGAGTTTTCTTAATGCCTTTGCAAGCCATTTTGTTCTTTCCATCCGACTGTAAAAGGCTGTAGAGCTCAGACTTTAAACCTACAAAGTCTGAAATTTGACAACCCGCGCTCGTCTTTCATCTTCCCCAATACTTTTTTGTTGACGTCTGAGTGTAGAAAATAATCTTTGGGGTAGTCCGACGTGTCGAAAAACAACGCATCCTCTTCCATATCTTTGTTAACATCGTCCGTTTCTATCGAATAACACAAACTAGTTTACATATCCCCACTTTTTCATCATATGATCGTAGTGAAACTGGTAGACTACCTTGACAATTCCAAGACACTAAACCCAACCATAATGGACTGGATCAAGATAATGTTTGCGGGAGTCTTTGTAAAAATTACCAAATCCTCGCTTAGAGACGTGAAACTCGTGGTGCGGGGGTGAGATGCGTACTTGATAGCTTTCTCTTTCGTCATTGCTATCAAGACGTTTATTTCTCTTGCGCTTGTTCTCTATCGTCTTACCGAAAATCGAATTATTCATCAATTTGTAGAGGTTTTTGTCAAAATCGTTAGTACCGCTTGCTGTTTCTCGTTATTAAACTCGATTTAAGGTTTCAGCCAAGGCGCTTGCTTAAAGTTGATCGCTCTGTGTATTTTCTTGAGAACCATACCGAGAGAAATGAAGTACTTCAAATTCCTGTAGTGCACCACGAACTTTGTCGTTGA
>JAHWFP010188838.1:0-11003 GCA_023313725.1 Lithobius niger
ACGAAAACTAGAAGATTGCTACTAGCGGTAGCAATCTTCAAGTTTTCGTTTAACTTTCGAACTATTAGTATGTGCGATTAACTTGGCTAATAGGATTAACCTTGGCGGCCTTTCCCTGGTGGAATGACATCACTATCTTCAAAGGCCGACCGTTTTTGGAAACTTGGCGGGTTTTTCTACCAGTTTTGGTTTTGGGTTGATGGTGATTGCTTAGTGAAACACACACACTGCATTAGCCATTCCATCATACAATTTTGTTGACTATGACATACTTATGGGAAGTTTTACAAAACAACACTGTGCATTGACTGTTCCACTAAACAATTCCATGCCCTAGAAATACAAACAGAATAGAAGAAATTAAAGAAGAGGACAATGAGCCAAGTTGTCTTGTTAATGGGTTAACCTTGGGGGCCTTTTCTTGGTGAAATCATATCACTACTTTCGAAGGCCACCCTCTTTGGACCTGGTGGTTTCTTTGACGATTTAAGTCTTTTTTCCCCCAGCATTTGTTAGCCAATGTGCGCAAAAATGGGATTGAAAAAAGTTAAACATGTGAAGTATGCAATAAATCAAACGGTGTCAATTTGGCTGATGTAACGGCTAATAGGGCAACAGCAAATTTGAAAATTATCAGTGAAAAAATTTGTAGACGTAAACTTCCTCCAGAAAAAGGTAGAGATGAAGATAAAACGGCGTGACCTTTTGTACGTTCACGGTCCTTTGGAAGATATGATTTTCACTCAAAACCAAAACTAGTTTAAGAGAAGCTGACAAGTGTCCAAAAAGGGTCGATCTTTGAAGGTAGTGATATCATTCATACATGGAAAGAGCCGCCAAGGTTAATCCTATTAGCCAACTTGATCGCACCGAATAATACTTTGTACGTTAAAAGAAAACTTGAAAATTGCTACCGTATATAGTAGCAATGTTCTTGTTTTAATTTAGTAACTTTCGAACTATTATTCGGTGCGATTAATTTGGCTAACTGGATTAACCTTGGCGGGTTTTCCCTCGTTGAATGATATCACTACCTTCAAAGGCCGACCCTTATTGAAAACTAGGCGGCTTCTCTTATACCAGTTTTGGTTTTGGGAGGGTAGTCTTTACTCTGGTTAACTTTAGAAGGTGTACACAACTGACGTACTAGATGATTTGCCGCATACCTGCTCCAAGGGATATTGTAAAAATAATTAGTTCGTTCTCATGAAGCAATCTACACGAAAGAAATTGTCGCGTGGAATGCAAGATTCATATTTTTTTAGCAACGAAATGGGAAAAATTCAAACAAAATACATTAAACGAACATAAAAAAAAACTAAAAAAAATAATATTAAAAAGAAATTACACACTTGGTTTGTACAAGCTCAAGAAATGTTTTCGTATGAATTATAGTGCCAGACAATCGATGGACAAAGTGTCGAATTTGCCCAGCTGGGAATCCTGGGATCTCGGGAAGGCCCTCATAATAGGAGGCCCAATCTGTAGTTCGGGGCCTCCTTACTTCTGTCGTGCAAAGAAATGCGCACAAACGGTTACGATTCAGACAAAATATGCAGCAAACCCGGGATTGCATAATACAAAAAAAGCTAACAACATTTTGGAGAAAAGGTGGGGAGGGGGTGCACTTCCGTGTCTCGGGGAGGGTCACCCCCTCCCAATCAAATCCTGGATGGACAGTGAACTATATGAGCGCTGAAGAGAATTTTATTGGCCTTGATCCGTTTCAGAATCTTAAAGGAACGTCGGTTATTGAGGACGCCTGCCTCGTCAAGTTTGTTTATCACAGCTATTGTGTGCGCGACGTATTGTGGGTGCTCCGGTTTCCTCCCTCCTGCGGCAAAAAAACAACTGTTTACGATGGTGGTTCCTTCCACTTAACATCTGCCGGTTGGGCCTTCAAAAAGGTGTATAGCTCATTGGTCGACAACGTCTAGTCTATTCTATTCTATCTTGAGTCCTGGAAGTATTTTCGAGCGACTACGTCTTCCTGGAGGGAGCGGCTTTAATCGACGGCCGCCATTGTGTTTGTAACCATCTTGGATATCAACAAGGCACTCTGCTGCCAAAAACGTACAATCGATTATCTGTGTTCGTTCTGCGGCGAACTCAAGATAGGCCGCGCACACTATAGGGTGGTTTTTGTTTGTCAACAGTCACAAATTAGCCATATTTAGAAGTTACCATCCTTGCCATGATTTGTTATTGCCTGCAAAGTTAACTCAGTGCCTATACTGTCTTTTTTTAGGGCAATAATAAGCCTTGGGCCCAAAAATAACACCAGGATTTTTTTTCAGGGTAACACAAAATTTTCAGTCGATCTTGTTACAACACCCACTGTATTGAAATACTTCATTTTAAGCGAATGAAGAATTTTAGTAGCAGACGTTTTATATTTCCGAGTAGTTTTAGAAAACTATACCACGATATGATTTCTAGATCGACATTAAACTTACTTGTCATAAAGGATTGTGAGTACGACTTCATGGCCAGGTTTCCCAAAAGACTCCTCCAGGGTTCGGAACCGCCTGTGAAAATAAAAGACAATAAAATAAATAAAACAAATAAATGTGAAAAACGTCAGTAAACTGCAATTACATCTGAACAATTTTTTAAACCGCAGCAAGCCAAATAGATCAGAATTACTTAAAGGATTTACTTTTTAAGCTGAAGATAGCAGTTTTAATTGACATTTCCTAAGCCCAGATTATCTTACGCGTAAGCTACACATTAATAGTTTTTAGCTACATAATAATATTGATTATGGTAGGCAGACATAAACAGTTTTAGGCTTACCTGATCGTTTAAACAGTCGATTTGTAATCTGCAAGGCATCTGGAAAGGACAAAATTAGTTTAATAAGGAAACAGTAGGGACACCATATGAAGAAACTCACGAGCTTACGTCATTCAGCATGTGAAATAATACTTAGTTATTTCAATAATAATGTCTACAAATACTTTTCCTTGCACCATAATAAAATAAAATTTAAAAATATCATTATTATTATCTACATTATTAATACCTTGCATTGGTAACAGCAAGCTCCCTCCAACCACGCTGTGCCGTATTGCTTTCCCTCCACCATCTTTCACTACCCCTGAGCGCTTGGGTTCGGCCCAACGTTAAGCGAGCCAAATGAAAGTGAAACTAAAAACGCGGTTCAGCCCGAAGCCTCGTTGAGATTTCCATTGACCAACAAGAGGAGGGGTGGGGAGAGAGAGACAGTGAGGGAAAGTAGGGAGTAGGGGTTGGGTGGAAGGGGACTTGATCAATAGGGGGAGGGGAATAGGGGGTGGTTTGGGGGAGACTTAACACACCATTTAGCGAGCACATGCCGTCTTTAGATGGGTCATCAGCTAGTTAGTATTACTCTCTTGAGGAACCTTAAAATTGCTGGAAAATGTGTTTAACATAAAACGGTTTTTTTTTTTTTTAAAGATGACAAAGGTGTAAACAGTAAACAGTTTAACTCCGTACCTATACGGAGTATATTGTTTAGGGTACTATGCCGCGTACTACGAACTCAGAAATCCATCAGCTCCATCCTTTTTGTTTTTCAGACTCGAATTGCAAAAGAAGTTGATTAGTTTTATGTCATTTGCTAACCCACCCAACTGAGCATTCAGCTCCATTATTTAAAAGATGGGAAATTCAACCTGTTCAATTTACTTTTTGCTTCCTTTGTAGCTTTATACTTGCGCAAAAGTGTCATTAACCAACTGACACTTAACAATTTTTCCGATTCAAGAATCCAACAGCTTTTGCCAAGAGTTAATAATCATTTTGGAAAACAATGTTTGAAATTTATTAAGGCTAAACTGTTTCACTGGCTACCGCTCAGTTTACCTGCCATTCCCCCATAACACAACTTTTAATAAAAAAACAAAAAACTGAAGGTCTGGTTGGTTGAGAGTGACGTTTGGAAGAAGTTGTGGTGTTTTTTATTACAGTTGATTGCCTTTCATTGCATACAATTATTTGCTCTGACGAATTTTTCGTTTTGAACTTTTGATTCCTGATTTGTGTTCTTTTTGTCAATTTGTTACCAATTCTTTGATTTATTTGCCCACAGTTTGTTCTCTTTTATGTGTCTTTTTGTAGTTTGATTTTTCTTGCGCATTTTTATTGTATTTTTCCATGTATAGGCACAGCTCACGAGGTTCCCTCACGCTGCGCTTTTTTTACTGTAAATAACTAAAAAAAAAATTCCTTTAGGCTATGCAAAGTTAAAAAAGTGGTTCTCGGGCACAAAAAAGTTGCAAACTAACGAGGGATGAGGCTGTTTTTTTTATACACATCGGTTCTCTGGCACAGATGGATGAGGCTTTTAAAAAAAAATTGTGGTAAAAAAAAACAACATTTTTCATACTCATTTTTATTGGACGAACGAGTCGTGACTATGAAAGGTGTGTTTGACTTTTTCAAATGGTTGACTTACACTTAAATCCGGATTAAAATTCCCTAATCCCGTAAATTTTTTGTCCTACATTCAGTTTGCACCGATACTAACGCCATCCCGAATTACCGTTTTTGTAGTTTCAGTAGTTTTCGGAACTAAAACGAACACCAGCACACGTGTATGTCACGACTAGTTCGTCGTCCAAAAACAATTCATACAAATAGTGCTTAAAGCTTTTAGTTCTCAGTGAAGGAAAGATATTACTTCAAGGGGAAGGTGTTGACTCGATCATCACATTAAAAAAAAAAGAATGGCCAGATTGCTTCAATACGGCATTTCAAAAGCTGTGGTCCGGAAATTTTTATTCGAAGCAAGCGTAGATCAGATTTCAGAACCCCCCCCCCCCCAACAACCCAACAAATAATTTGATGCAAGGCTTTTTATTTGATGCAGCGGATTATGTAATATTGATACAACAGTAGTGGTGAGACTAATATGACTTTAGAAAAGTCACTAATTTATTCAGCGTCATTTATTTTTATTTCTTACAAAAAAATCGATGCGGTAGGGCCTGAGACCCATTTTATTTTTTACTTTGCATGGCCTTATCTCTCCCCTTACACCGTATCTTTATAATAATATTGGAGGCGGGCTAAAAGGAAAGCCTAAAGGAAAGCCTAAAGGAAAACCACTTCTCCCCTCCTCGCGCCCGCATTGAAAATGCACTCTCCCACTCTACCTGCAGCCAAAAAGGAGCCAGGTAGGAGTGGGCGATCAATCTGACAAGTTGTCGGGAAAATGTCCCGGGAAATGTGTCCCGGGAAATGTGACCGGCCCCGTGCATAGCACGGGCTTCCTCTAGTAAAGTATATAAGCCACGAAAAATTGGATTCACAAGAGTTGGGTTGGATTGTTCAGTCTGATAATACGTGCGTAGAGAGGCACTAGTGTGTCATCACCAAGTTAATGAGATTACGCCACGTAAACTTGATCCATGGAGTGTTAGATGTAACACAACATTTTGAATGTAAAATGGGCGACTAACTATGACAGCTTGTGTTTTAACTAAAAGTATAGGGTAATTTCAAAGACGAGTTCTAAATTTGAATTCTGTCATCAAAATCCAATCTTTGCAAATGGGTTTGAAATGTTTAAACAGTAGTAGAAAGAAACAAGCAAACAAAGCGTAATACTGAAAATTGTGATCCGCCGTGAGTTCCATGTATCCTAATTTCTCTACTCACCATGGTTGCCCAACTCTGGAATGTTGAGGTTGGCTTTAATTCCACATACGGTTTTTTCAGTTGATAAACTCCAAAGCGCCAATATTAAAATTACGAAGTAAGCTGCAATAAAAAAAAACTATATACAATATGCATAAAATAAACCACACTGGAACATTTAGGTTTAAAGTTTACCACTATACTTAACTAGGAAACAGGCTTCGGGCCTATTGTAGGTGGAGCGAACAGACCTTCATTTCAAACTTATATTTAGTTTTTGTTTTAATGACGGGCTACATTTGTTAATGCTCCTTAAAAATCTGGGTGCAATACTCACTGGGCTAAGTTGGCCTCTTTGCCTTTAGGTGTGACGCACTGCTACTCTTTGCTGGCCTTTTTTCTTATTTTAACTTTTTTTTTAAATATAGGCCTATGGTACGTGTCAAATTTATGTTAACAAGCTTTCGTTTGCTCCACCATTTACTTTCTGTTTAGCTATTTGTAGCCTCTTTTCACAGCCCCCACTCTGCAAAATGTATAGTCCGTATATTAAAAAAATGAATAAGGCATTTAACTGCAAGCCAAAAAATCATCGGTACGATAGTTTTCAACAATAAGCAGAAAATTCAAAAGGTTTACAATACTGCCCCTAATATAAGACCGCCACCAACGAAAATGTGAGTCACACACCTCTATCACACACTGCAACAGCGATTATACATATAATCTAAAAGAAATAACCATCACAATTGTAGGTTTAAAATGTGTTAGCTTTTAGGCCTGGTTTTAGGGCAAATTTTTAGCGTTTAGGCCTAATATTTACCTCCGATCTAATTTCGTAAGTAGAAGCTAACAACACTGGGTCAAGAGTTAGGCCTATTCTTCCATGCAGTACGGTTTCGGTTTCGAGATTTCACGTTATCGTGGCAACGAGGATTCTTTAAACCATGAGAGGTAGGCATATTATTGTTTCGTGCTTTGCTGTAAATACGTCGTCTGCTCTAAACATTCGTTTTATAAACACCGCTTTGCCTTGACGCGACGATTACAGGTTTCATATTCTGGATTCCCATCTCTAGTGTAGATGCCACTTTCGACGCCATGCTGAACTGAATTTCTCCAAGCATTATTTTTTCAAATGAAAGTAATATGTGTCCTTAATGGAATCCTTTTGTTTTTTATGGTTGCGTTTCTTCCTATAGTGGTTAAGTGCAACGAACAAATGTTATGATTTCATAGAGTTACGTCGAAAAAGGTTATTAGCTAGAAGGAAGCAACCAAATTCAATTTAATGTGTTTTTTTTTAATTTTACTTGACTACCATCAACATGGTGTATGCTTCGTAGGAATTTCTTAACTATTCAGGATTCCAAATTTACAATAGTGAGTGTAAGAAATAAATCGAAAATATTGTAATTTCTTCCATAACAATTGTTTGATTTACGTTAAATTTTGGCTCAGCAATACTTTTGGGGTATAAAGATGATGTACCAAATTTCATTCCAATCCGACATTTCGTTTGGGTTCCGCCCAGACTAAAAAAGTGCAACTAACGGACCAATCAACCAACCAACATTTTGCAATTTCGTGTGCGTTATAGGCTACGCTTCGCTCTCTTCACTTGCTCACTCCGCCAAAACACAGTTAAACAGATGGGTGGATTACGACAGTTTACACAACAAAAATTGAACAGTCTTATATTCCGTTTCGATACTTTACGCAGTTTACAAGTGACGAAGCGGAAAAACTTCATAAATTTAATTTAATTACAAAATCAGTAAACATTCTATAACTCGTTGCCAGTTCAGACAAAATTTCATAAATCGGTGCAAAATTTATAGCAGGTAATCTACATTATTAACGAGGTATCATCATTAACAACAATGCCACCTGGAAAATAACTTATACGAGCGACACCTTCTGCAATCCAGGTAAAGAAACCCACTCATGGATAGAAGCCGATGGGTGTGCTAACGGGATAGACGAGTGTGCCAACGGGGTAAACGGGTCTATAGACGTTCTTGGGTTAGTAACTGGTAGGAGGAAAATTTACGAAGTTAATTTACGAAAGTTTAAAGCATTGGGTAGCAACTCCTACTGCCACAGTGCCACTGCTCAAAGGGGTTGCTACCAAGCGCCATCATTTTGTTGCGTAGGTCACGTGATTGCATTGACTCGCCCACTTGTAGGACTACAAACAACTTCTTTCGAACAATAATGAGTAGCCCATTGTTGTAGGTGTGCGCTTCCATTGTTGTGGCTAATCTGATAGCTTGATCATAATCCAAGCCAGGGTAGATTAGACAGTAGGTATAGTGACGCTTTTTTGCAAAACGTGTTGTAAAATAATACCTGCTTTCATCAACGGCACCACGTGTCAGGTGCTCATAGGAGGCGAAACTTGAAATAACAAGCGGCTACAGCGACTGCCTAGCTGCACCGGTCTTATATACAGTTCCTCCACTTCCAATGTTGAGGTGCACACCTCTATCACGCTCTACAACAGCTATCTCTATTATACTAATCTAAAAGCAGTAACCATCACAATTGTCGGTTAAAAATGTGTTAGCTTTTAGGCCTATATTACATTTTAGGCATAATTGTCAGCTTTTAGGCCTAATTTTAGCTAGCAGTTTTAATTTCGTAAGTAGCAGCTAACGGAAATCTGGATTGCATATTCATTTTTGCAACACAGTGCGCCTTCTTCGGGCACACAGTTACAGTGTTAACAACGTAACGCGAAACGTAGCCTATAGATCAGTGGTAGTAGGGAAGAAGCGAGAGAGATGCTGTTGATGAAGCCAGCAGCGACTCGTAGCAACTTGACGTTGCCGTGGTAACACGATTTTAGGCCTAATTTTCATTTTTAAGCTTAATTTTTTTAAATGCAGTTTTAATTTCGTAAGTAGCAGATAGGCCTAATGGAGAATTTGCTTTGACGGTAAGCCTATCCATTCGTGCAACAATGCGACGAGACTATTTTGAACGAAGCTAAAATCCATTTGTTTTTATTGCGTGTTATCTTAGGATTTCAGTTCGACGATCAAATGTTATTATTTAATTTAGTTACGTCGATGAAGTCTATTAGCTATAAGGAAGTAATGATGTTTTAATTTGCCATGTTATTTAACTAACTGCTCACACTGAATCTAACGTTGTAAACCGTGGTCATCTCTATCTGGCACCATTGCGAAGTTAAAAGGCGACGGATGGACGGACGGACAGAGTCGTTGCAATAGTCTTCTCAGCCAGTACCACTGTACAGAAGACTAAAAAATGGCGGCATCTATGGTAATAGGACAATACCTGCGGAAATTGACGAAATACTCGTGCATGGGCAACATCCGAAGTTGAACTACTTATTCTTTGTTTGATTCAATAAACGTGAACCACGGAAGAAGCTTATGCGTGAACAGCTAGCTACTAAATACGCTTCTCGGAACACAAAACCATGCGTTATGCTTAGCTCCAGTCGTAACGACAA
The DNA here is from genome assembly GCA_023313725.1 of Lithobius niger. NCBI lineage: Eukaryota > Metazoa > Arthropoda > Chilopoda > Lithobiomorpha > Lithobiidae > Lithobius > Lithobius niger. Next base: position 9,110 of record JAHWFP010188838.1, read on the forward strand.
CCCGTTTTAAAATTGAAGGTTGGATTTAAAAAATAAAACTTGACCAGCCGCAGTTCTGCTCCTTCTTAAAATTATTTTAATGTCCTAATCTGACTAAACGATATATTTTAAGCGATTAATTTTGTATTCTTATCGTGATCAATGTGTTTTAGTGAAGCCAAATAGTTTCGATCCCCATTAAGCTTTGCGCTTCCTGTTAATTTATGACAGATCCCTTTGGCGACAAATCGTTGAAAGCAGGCACTATAGTTTGTTCCACATGTTTTCAGAAAACTGACTGGATGACGACTCGTTTCCTTGCACTAAGAGTGCAAAAACATGTGGATATCACACTTGCAGACTCAACAAAATTACTGTTAGAGTTTACGAATGGGATGTTTACGGATATTTTTGCACTCGTAGTGGAAGAAAACGTGGCGTCATACAGTCAGTTTTATGAAAACATAATGTGGAACAAAGTATAGTTTCAACCAAATGTTCACCGTTGTCAGAGAAAAAGTGGTATACCTAGATAGCCGCTAGACCATGTGATACTAATGAGGTCACAATCATGCAGCATTACGTTCGGTCGCTTTGGGTTGATTTGGGTACGAACTAGCGCCTCCCGTATCGACATGAGGTTATTACTCCAAGATGTCACAATGATACTACTGAAAGGGGATGCTACCAAGAGTTACCACTTGTTGCTTTGTCGCCTCCACTATTGAGTACAAACCGTTCGAACAACAACGAGTCGCCCGTTGTTGTGACGTGCTCTTCCATTGTTGTAACCATGCTGATTATCATGATCATACAAAAAGTATTTACTTCACGCTTGTTTAGAAGCCAGGACGATCGACTGTGGTCGGTCCACTCAATGCATCACATCAGCGTCGCAGATGCGATATACGGTCGAAGAGTTTGCCCACGCGAGATTACCCAAGATGACACAGTTGGTTAAGGCATTCTTTCCAAAACAAAACAGTGACGTACTTTTGCACTGCCAGCTTGTAACGGTGCCGTCTGACTTCTGACATGATACAACAAAACGTTGCGTATTTTCAGCTGCATTATCGGTTGTATTTAGTTAGCTGGTTGTTTTTACTTAAAGGGGGATTGCCACCAAATGACAAGCTGCAGCATCTATAGCCATTTGTCGATGTCTAGTTCTGTCTAGCCTTTACTTTCAACAGGCGAAGGAACACACAAATAAATTTCTTTTTGCACAACAAACAAGCCACGTGGCTCCTTAATTATTGAGTGTTCAGTTGGTTTGCCCACGTGTACCAGGAAGCAAGCGGTAAAGTTAAGCCTAGTGACATCATGCATGGGCGCTTTTTTCTGTATATATATCGACCGTTTTGAAACGCAGATTTTGAACCGCTAGATGGGTGGCATCTAGTGACAGCGATATCGTTAACCTTGACCGCTTGCTCCCTAGCGCACGTGGACGCACCAACTTTACACCTAACAATTAAGGAGGCACGTGGCTAGTATGTTGTTTAAAAAGAAATTTCTTTGCGCATTCCTTCGCTTGTTGAAATCAAGGGCTACATATAACTAAATAATGGTAGACAGCGCTATAGATGCTGCAGCCTGTCATTCAGTGAATAAGCACCTTTAACCCAAACTGGGCTGTGTGCTTCGCTATAGACGATGAGAGGCAGAATTTAGCTATACCACGCGCCATGGCTGTTTGCTGTGACGTGCACATCACGTGACTGGGCTAGTCCAATCAGAAGGCCAAACAGCCGCTGTTCTCGTTCGTCATTGGCTAACTCATGGTGACGTCACAGCAAACAGCCATTGCGCATGGTTTAGAGCAATCCAATCGGAAAACATAAGCTTAATGCCATTTGAAACAATTAAAACGTTTCTAGCCAACCGGCTTACGTTTGATGAGACTGAGGTTTGG
>JAHWFP010188840.1:0-29311 GCA_023313725.1 Lithobius niger
ATACACTCCTGGGACACTCGGCTGCTTCGCGCGCTCCTTAACGGTTTTCTCTCCACAACGGTTCTTCACCACTGTCGTGTCGTCTTCCTGTCCTCCGTCATGGCTACTCCTCCCAAGGATACCTCGACTGATTTGCCACCGGTGGAAGGTTACGTTGGTCCGTAGCCCGACCCTGTTCAATGTTCTTGTTTAGAGTTTGTCGGCTCTAAGTTCCACCTTGACCCGCACCCATGCTGCAAGTTTCAACGGTCTTGCGACTGGTTCATCCGTAAGTGTAGTGTCTGTTACCGCTTAACTAAGGATCAGTGGACTGTTAGCCTTCGGCGTCACACCAAGAACCGCATCCGGAATCTTAACCGAGTTCGACGCCGTTCTACCACTACTTCAGACTCCTCTGTTCCCACCAACGTGTCTAAAAAAGTTTCATTTGCTCCATCAGTCGAAGCTGCTTCAGTAGCTTCTTCTCAACGTCACGCCAAGTCAACTCCACGCATTCCAAATAATAAGCTTCGTCCTCTCTCTTCCAGTACTCTATCGGACCACTCCAGTTCCACCGCAGAATGTGCCACTTCACTAAGGGCTCCACGACTCCCATCCCTGGATGAACTTCAAGCTTCCCTTATGCGCGCTCTTCAGCTCTCCGCCGATGATGAGGCTCACTTCTTCACCTCCCTGGATATTCCGAGTTTCGTGCCTGGGCTCTCTACGCACTTAAAACAGAACTCTTCGTTCTTCGGCAGCATCCCTGGTTGCCCTACGGCAAAGTGACTGCCAGGAAGATAACATCTGTTTTCTGTGGACTTCAAACAACACTTTTGCCTCTGACCTCAACAATCTCCAGGACACAGCATCGACCCTCCAAACCTGGAATTTTCTCTTAAATAAGAAATTGCGACGTGTGACCAAGCTCTCACCTCTACCTCCCTCTCCGGCATGGACGGAAGACTTTTGTGCACGTTCACACACACGGCGCCTTCTCTGACACCAAAATCTCGCCCTGAGCAACCCTTTCTGGGTCTTGTGACAGACTCTTCCTCCCTGCAACAGTTCCCCATGACACCGTTGACGATTCCGGCTCCTCTGTTGAGTCCCCTGTTCCTTGTTCTCTAGCAACTCCTTCCCGAACTCTCCCACCGGTCTCGGACACCAACACTGAAGCAGAATCTGCCATGCTCCTTAGTGCCCAGACAGCAGTTTCTTCAGGGGAATCTGCCTCTTCCTCCATCGGACTACAACAATTATCATCCTGTACAGTATGGCAGTACGACGACACCCCCTCTTTCATTCCTGTTTTCCCGGGGCTAATTCAGTGTTCGTCGGTTTCTACAAGGGGTCCCCCCTGCCCGGACTGCCGCACCCGGGCCAAGGGCTTGACACTCGGTTTCCGAGTCCTGCCCTAAAAAACTTCCATCCATACACCTTCTAAACTGGGGAGTCCTTCTTCAATTAACGCTTCGCCTTCCTTTTCTTCTAAGAACAATTCTGGACAATCAGTCTGACAACCTTTGGTACATGACACCTTTCGGCATCGGACTCTCCGCCGTTCGGCCTGTAAACGAGCCCCACCGAAAAACGCCTGTTTTTCAAAAATTTTTAAATTTTTTCTCGAGGCACCCAAATGCCTCACCGAGGCATATCTCGCCGTTTTTGCAATAATGGTCCGATTCTTACAAACTCTTCGACATTCAATAGCCTGTCCAAATACAAGACTCTTGGGGAAGCCCAAATCCGGACTTACCCCCAGGAAGAACCATTAAACTACGTTTGAAGATCACCTCAAACCAACCGAGGCACTCCGTCATCATGGCCGCCATTGTTGTAATTTGTATTCATGTATTTTGATATATTACTCTTATTTTTCGGGCATAAATCCCACAAACACTAGCTTAGTTGAATTTTAGGAGGAGCTTCTTCTGCGAAGGTACTGAACCTCGAGGATTTTACAGACAACAATTTGATTTGTGATATTTTTTATTGTGTTTGAACGATCGCAACTACTATGAAAAATTTCCACTTAGATCAAACATAGTCCTTTAACTTTAAGGTTAAACCTCCAATTTAACTTCATGCGTTTTAGCATACAACTAAGCTAGACTATTTATTCATTTATTTAGCCTTTTATAATAATCTTTTGCTCCCAGAAACGCTGCCATTAGTCCAAGTAATTAGACATCGGCATTCTACCGGACACGAATTTTAGTGTATGTTTGTTTTAGTACTCCTCTCAGCCCGACTGGACTCAACCAAATGCTACTGCTACCTTGATGTACTATTAAAACTAAAAGAATTCTTAAAAAGATCTGTTTCCAAGCAATTCCGTAAGTCAAACTGTGCAAAAACTTCGAATCCTTAATCCCCCCCCCCCCCACACCAGTCAAAACTAGTTGTGGTGTATAACACTGCAGTTTACAGTTAAAGCTTGTTTAATTGAATAGTAATGCTTTCTGCAATACCCAAAGCCAAGTATCAAGCTTTAACAAGAGCCTATTCACGTTGCAAACATGTAAATATTCAATCCGTAGCCAATATTACAAAGTAAAGGTCTATTTCCCAATGTTCAATTGAGTAAAACTCAAAACAGGCCTGTCTTTTCCGTTTACATGTCCCTACTCCTTCAAACGGCTCTGCACCCAGTCCCTTTGTTCAACCGACTTCTCCCACTTTCCATTGTTCTCGAGGCCCTCAGCCAATCAGACCCCCGTAGCTATCCTCGGTGTCCGCGCCTACTTCCGGTATTGTGTATAAAACCTCAGCCCCAGAACTCAATCGTTAGCACAGCTCACAGAACTCAAGCTAGAGAAGGGTCACGCCAGTCGGGAGTGGAGACGCCATGTCCGTGGGATGCCATGCCGGGCAAAATGGCAGTGGTTCGTATGTTTGTAGTTAGCTTTTGAAAATTTAATTTAGGACCCCCCAAGTCTAAATTCTAGTTTAAAAACGTAACTTAAACTCTCTCTAGCTAGGGAATATTTTGGTGGTGACGCCTGTAGCGGCATCTTAGGTTTCTCACCCCATAACGTCAGAGTGGTACTCTTTCTAAAAACCAACTTCTTTCTTATTTGTTTTAAACATTAATTCAAATAACTGACGGTTTGATCTTTGTGTGGGATTCATTGGTTATTCACTCCAGACGGACTTTATAAGTAGCCGAGGCTTTTATAATTTGAGGAGTTGAAAACTTAGAAACAGCACCTCTGGGAGGTTTAAAGCTCTGTTTTATCACTTAGAAACAAAACTGTGAAACGGTTGATCTTTCATGCGTGTTTGAAACATACTGTTTGATAGATTGTAACCAGCCAAGGCTATTCACTCTAGCAAAAATGTGAAAACATCGGTACCATCTTCGCCAGAAAAAGCAGTTAAATTTTCCTTAGCATTTCGTACGTCTTCCCAAAGACGAGTGCTGTTATTATTACCATTGTTACCACAATTATTTAATTGTCTAGTTTGCAAACTGTCAACTATATTACGCAAAGCTTCAACGTGACTATCGTTTATGTGTTGTAAACGATCACGCTCTGCACGAAGCGAGTCTGGACCTGTTGACCCACTGCCAACCAAGGGGGTTTCCGGTGGCGTATGAATGGGTGATGACGTCATCGTTTCTCGGAATGAATGACGACTGCGACCAGCATCACTACGCAAGGCACGAGGGCAAGCAAACTGCTCATCGTGTCGAGGCATGTCATGAGCTAAAACAAAAGGAATATTAACAGGCCTTTCATTATTAAAATCATGATGGGAATTATGATTAGAGGAAACAAAACTATTATCACTACGCCTGTCTGGCGAAACACTGGCTGTTCCATTGCTAGAGTGAACAGCTGATTCATGATCGGAATCCACCTGCTCTTGCTCGTAAGGAGAGCTGCGTGAGCGCTGGCTCGTGACCTTGGCTATACTACGGCACCTGGCTTGCTCGCGTGCAGGTGCTCTACGTACAACTGACGGCGTGCGTTTCCGCACTCGTCCTTGCCGAGATAAGGACCGTAACCCAGTTTGAGAAACAATATTTAGATTTTCAGATTCAATTAAAGGAGGGTTTGCTTTAATAATTGCCTTCCCCTAGTCGAGTGTTTTAGCTTATTCCTAGACACAGGAATTCTGACTAAACCACCGGTAAAAGCAGATTTTCTTGTCTTAACCATGGCTTATTCAAATAAGACCAACAAAAAAAAATTCGTGCTCAAGCAACAATCAACAATTAAAAAAAAATTTTTAGCCTATTGTTTTTCTATGGCTTAGTATGTCAATAGCCACTATGCAACCTTGTTATTCAGTGTACACTTTTTTTTCATACAATTTGGTCCCCTTTCGCTTGCCTTTTATTTACTATTTATTTATTTATTATTATTTTTTTCAAGACGTGATATCTGCTGCTAACAAATGAATTGGGCGTGGGCTTTTAAAGTTTGAATCTTAATTCTGGACACCATTGTAAACCTCGCACTTTCTCCTGATTATTGGAAAAGTGGCGGGTTTCCAGTTTGTATGCTAAACAGCTTACACCGGCCGATTAATTATTAACAGCAACAAATATCACACAATATCACAACAATGGCAAGCAAAAGAAGGGAGACCACACAAGTTGTTTCTGTTTTTTTTAAACTTGATTTATTCAAAGTCAAAGTGCTGGGTTAGGGTTTTAGTTTGTTCCCTTTTATCCCAAGATAAGCAATCTTAGCTAATGCTATTATCGTTACTGGGGCGTCCTTGCCAAAGTTAGGCCTGGACCTTAGTTCAAATGAGCTAGGCTAACTTTCCTAAGTTCAGCATGAATTCAATTCAATAGTCAGAGTTCTGCTTAGCTTATAACTGTTGTCCGATCCTAGAGTCAGGAGCTCTGTGGCAGGCAACCTCTCTGCTTGTGTGTTGGGCTGGAGTGAGACAAGCTGCTTTGCAGCTGGGCCTTTATATACCCAAGCAGCTAACTGTTCCAATAGTAAAGGTGGAGCTGAACAAGTTGGGGCTTGAACCCGGACTAGTTCTAATATTAGCAATGAGGTAATGCTCTGATCTATAAGAAGTATCTGGATAGATACTTGGCAGCGGGTCTGATGTGCCAGGCTGAGGCTGAACTGAGCTAAGCAGGTATGCTTAGCGAATCTAAGTTATTTTATTAATTTAATAGCCAAATGAACGTTGTATAATACAAGTCGGATTAAGGGACTAAAGATCGGTAATTGATGGAGTATCGGTAGATACCGATACCGGTTACCGATATATCGGTATAAATTAAAGGATTAAGCCAAATGCCATATATTTACACTACTCTTAGTTAATTCGACAGGGCGACATCCCCAACTTGCAAGCCAGCTAACAGTGACATTTTTAACAGGACTGATTTTGTCCCTTGTGAGATTTTTTCGGCTGCACTCTACTGCAACCTTTAAGGACTCCCACTTTTGCAAGCCTTGATTCTTTCGGAAGAGGATCCACTCAATCCTCCGGCTGAGCCTCTTGTAAACACAGGTGATGTTTCTTATTTTTCCTTCAACATTCCACTGTCTGAAGTGGCTTGTAGGCAACTGCTCAATCAGAGAGTCTTAATCGAAACGTTAATGTGTTTGCAGTCTTGACGCCATTTCCTCCCCTGGTCCTTAGCACAGAGGAAAACGTTTTTCGTTCACCCGGTAAAGGGGTGCCCCCTCTACGTCTCTGTGACACTTTCGAGGATGTTGAGATTATGACTCCATCTCAACCTTTGGAACTTTATTCAACTCCTTGGACTCCTGCTTTCATTTTTGTTCCTTCTGTAGCTTTTGAAGAAGAGTCTATTCTTCATTGTGCATCTCGTGCCAACTTGCATGTGGAATTATCTTTCTCTGCGTCTGCCGTTGCCATTCAGTCGCTGGTTAAAGAAAAGCCTGAACTTGCTGAACGTCTCTGATCCAAGATTTCAAGAATCTAATGCTGCAACCTTCGTCTTTTCAGAAGGGCAGCTTGGCGTGCCAGATTACTACTCAACCTGGCTGTCAGACATTGTGACTCTATCCTTCGGTCTGCCGTCGACATTTCTGTCGACGTGCTTGGTCAGCTTCGCCTTCTTCCGATCCTCAAGTCCAGGGAACTTTTCGGTGGCTAACTCCTCACTCTCGCACCTGAACTTCAGGAGAAAGCTAAGCCTCCTCCGGCTCCTACGCATTTGCCACCAACGAAGAAGTTCAACAACGTCAACAACTCTCGTCTATTTTTCTCCGAACCTCCAGTTCAGGAGTAAAATACCAGAAGAATCTAAAGGGCAACGATATCCAGCCTCTCCTGAAAGAAGCTACTCGCGCTCGCCCCTTTCCTGTAAACGCCCCTTCACATTTCGTGGCAGGGGCAGACGATTTCGTCGTGGATGAGGAGGTTTCAGAGGCAGAGGCAAAAGCTCTCGCTATTGACATGAAACTCTCCCTTCCTCCCCCTCCTCACTGACAGCTGGGGGAAGGATAAAACAGCACTACTCAATCTGGAAGCAGTTCACAAAAGATGCCTTCACTCTCTCTGTTGTAAAAAGTGGTTACTGCCCACCCTTTCTATCTTTTCTGCAACATCATCCGAGCCACTTGGTTGGATCACCATGATTCCATTCGTCCTGACACTGGAAAACGAAGTACAGATTCTGTTCCATTTAAGGTGCAGTAGTGGAGTGCACACTGAACACCTCAGGATTCTAAAGCCCTGCAAGGGTGGTCAGGAAAAAGGGAGGGGGCCTTCAGCTCTTCTTCAACTCAGGATGCTGAATGGCCACCTCTAAAAGGAACATTTCAACATGGAAACAATTCTATCAATTTCAGAGGCTCTTCTAAAAGAAGACTTCAGTTTCCATAAATTTGGAAGACGCCAATCTGCATGTTCCTTTACGCCACTCCATACATAACTTCTTTCGTCTGTACGCAGGAGGAAGATCCTACCAATACAGGGGCCTTCCTTTTGGGCTTGCAATAGCGTGAAACCTTATTTTCAGTGCTTAACCCAGTAACACTTTTAACGACTCTGAGGAAGGCGGTTCCCATTAAGAAAAGGCTAGCAATAAACTTTCCCCTCCCCTATAATCCTCACCACAGAGCCGATGCATAAATTCTGGTGACCAAGGTGAACAAATTCAACCAAATTAACAAACAAAATATACATTTATTCAGTAAATAACAACCAGGCAGGGCACTCCAAAATTCAATGTTAAATTTCCAGATCTAATCCAACTTAGACCAGTTCTATATAAATTCACAAACACTGACCAAGGCCTAAATTTCTAATTGACAAGCCCAAAAATATTTCAATCCAAAATTTAAATTTTACAGTCGCCTTAGTCAATGAATAACCTCGGAATAATTACAGCATGCCCATATGTACATTTAATTCCCTACCCCACATATAAATAGAAAATAAATAACCAATACTAGGAAAATATACTCCACCGGTAAGTCAGTGTTGTAGTAGGCCTAGCCTATCTCCAAAACTTTCTCTAGTTTAAAGCCTGTTCCTCTGAACCATAAACCATTTTACCACAAGTAGGCTACTACAAAATAAATACACGGAACCTAGGCATATCTCACCCTTTTTCCCGTTTCCAAATTTTAACCAACAGGAAAGCCTGTTCACACTTAATTATTCAAGCCCGGATAAATAATTCTATGCTCATTGAATTCCATAAAGCTCACAAGGAGCGTTAACCACAAGCTTAACGTTACTTAGGTAAGTTAATTCCTGCTGCATGAATACTGATGTGAGTAAACCCTAGTTATCAATACACACATCACACACTAAACCAATACACTCAAAAAAATAATAAACACTTTGCAAAAACCTAAACGACAGTGTGGCTGCCCAACCCCAAATTTGTAGAAAGAGTCTCGCGCGTTTCAGTTATTGTTACCCATAAAGGACCACAGTACGACGACTACGCAAAATGGAACACGCTCTCCAGCAGCGACCATAATTCACAAATTCCTCTCACGAATATATGAACACTGTAGTGCAATAGCACGGCCTTAGTTACTCACGGTACGAAGACACATTGGAGTGGACCAAACAAACAGGCGTGGAACCGAAGTGAATTGGACGTCTTGTATTATCGCTCAATTTTTCCTGTTACCGCCAACATCAACAAACGCTTGCTATGCAGTATTACGAAGGACAGGTCAGCTTCATGACGTTCAAGCCGACGTCCGAACTTCACCAACAGACGACCGACGGAAATTGACTGTCGCTATCTACCGGGAAACAGGAGCCACGGGCAGGCCCTGAAATTATCTTGTACTGACTTCTTTTTTTCTACATGGTGGTTTCCAAACAAGACAATTCGCCACACAGTCAAAGGTAACGCAGAGAGTGAACCGACGCTTCACATGGTCGTGGGTTAGTTGAAACTCGAGGGGAAAACACCACGTGACACACCAGCCAATCCCAGAGCACGCCACACCGACACCACCACTGTCGTAAGAAAACTAACCCTAACTAAATAAACATAATGAGTACAAAAACCTATCAAAACGAGAAGATAACATTACAGTAAATTTTTAAAACGAAAAAAAAAAACTCGCAACGGAAAAATATTCACGCAAGAACAGATTGCAAAACCTAATTTCCAAAGGGCAATCTATTCAAGAAAGCGAAAATCCCAACACTCACTCACACATGCGAAAATCCCAACAGTGGGGGTGGCATCTTCAAATAGTTAGCGTTTCTCACGCTACAAGCGCCACACGTTTTCTAGATGTCCTTTGTTCTGTTCTGGCTCAAAGTCGAGATTTCGTTCTCATGCACACCTGGGTGTCTTGCTTCTAAGGAATCATTCGAATCAGCAACTGTTGCAACAAGCGATGAATGCCTTCGCCCTTTCATTGCCTTAGTCTCAGCGTGGACCTTCTCAGGTCTCGCCTCACCCCATCGGTGAATATTGTCTTCTTGGGGCGTTCTTCGACACAGCATCATTCACAGTTTACCCCTCCCAGGAAATGACAGTGAAGCTGCCATGAAACCTTGGAAGATTTCTTCAGTTTCATGAGATCACAGCCCTGAATCTTGCATCCCACATCGGTCTGATAGACTCTTGGGCGAAACTGGACCACTAAACCAGAATGAAGCGAAGCCAATACTCTGATTTCGCATTTTGGAATGGGATCTTTGAACCTTACGGTATGACATCATCCCACTTTCCAACCTTCTGGTGATATCCATTCAAGGGTGATTGAATTCGACGAACCTTCATGCAGCAGTTCCGATTCTTGAGTCTGCAGCGGTTGAACTTCTCTTCACGGACGCGTTAAACATGGACGCTGAGGAACCCGTTTCGAGGGTCTTCGGACTGGATAGCAGAGGTGAAGGATTTGCATATTAACGAACTCGAACTGTGAGCATTTCTTTTCTCGATTCTGGCTTGAAAGAGCCTCCGCATAGGGAAGACCAAACTGTCATGTTTGTGTATGGAAAGCAGTCTCCGACATCAAGAGTGGCGGTGGAACTTTTTCAGCGTCAATTTGACTGAAACCAAGAAGTTCTGGAGACCTGCGAACATCTCTGCTCAGGCTACAACACGACACATCGCTGGGAAACGATTGTCCTAGTCGACAGTTTGTCTAGACAACACCCAATTCCGACGATGAATGGAAACTGGATCCGAACATTTGCTGAGCCCAGTTCCAATTGTGGAGGAAACCAATGTCAACCTTTTAGCCACAGGTTTCAACTTCAAATTTTCTATTCCCCTATGTCAACTCGAAGGTCTGGACAGCAGACACTCTGTCAATGTCTTGGACGGGAATTGATGCATATGCATTTCCTCTGTTGTACCTCTTCATTTGTCACACTAATGATCTGCCCATCTAAGGAAGAATTCGTCCTTTCGTCCTTTTCGCATCTCTGTGGCCTGTAGCCCCAGGGTTCATCAGAATCATGGAACTGAAGAAGGAAGGTCCAATTCCCCTTCCAGTGTCCAGGTTCAATCTTGTGCATCACCCGTTCCCTGATTTTTTTCATCTTCATGGGTGGACGAACGGATATCAAACATTCACTCTGATGGTTTTTGCACGTGAGGTCTTCAAGCGTCTTTTCCGCGGTCACAGTCTGTCAACAACCGTTTACTTGGTGACAAGATGGGAAATTTGGATTTTTGGTGCACAAAATCACAAGTTCGATCCAACGAACACTTTGGAAACATATTTTTTATCGCTTCTTGAACATCAACAGCTTTATAATTTCACGATTCATTCTGGCATTCTTAAACACAACAACTTTTCCCCATTTGGAAAATGCTTTCGGTTATTCAGGCCTAAAAAATTAAAAAAAAGGCTCAATATAAGTCCCTTCACTCGACTTCTCTTTTTCACCTGTCTTTGGAGAAAGTTTTCTTGTGGCTCTCGCTCCCGCTGCCAAGCGAAACGAGTTCGTGGCGTTCTCAAGGAAGACAATTACATCAGGTTTGCTCGAGGGTGGTCCTCTGTCATTTTAACTTTCCGGCTGAATTCAGAGTTATAAACCTGAAGCCTAGCGTGGCTCCCAACCAACAATTTTCGTAACACTGGGACCCTTTGTCGATCCGCATGAGAGATGTGTCCTAATTCCCATTCGAGCGCTATGACGTTATCTTGATGGGACAGTGATTTCCATAACTTTGCACTGGACAGGTAAAATTCAAGTTAGGCCTACTTCACTTTTCCTGCTAAAAGATCTAATCTCTGGTGACGTGAAACCACCTTCCACAGTACGAGGAAGCTTGGAGGATGGATCTGGAAGTAAAATTGGGGCCCATGAGCTCCCTGCTCTGGCTGCTTCTTGGGCTGATGGATCAGGGACTCTTCTTTATGAGATAGAAGTGGCAGCTTCTTGGAATTACCGGGACGTCTTCATCTCTCTTTGTTGCGCAATACTAGTATTTTGAGAGATGTACAGTCCATGAATGAACACATCGTCTCAGGGAGCATGTTGGCCGTTTACATGGCCAAGCAAATTGAACGCTTCTGAGAAAGGCCTTCGCAGTGGCAATTCAAGATCACTATGGTTGGCTGCATGACCGACAAGTGAAGCTGTGCTTCCAAATTTTAGGGCAATTTACACTGTGCCACTCTGGAGACAACTGACACAGTGAAGAGTTCAGCGCCATAAACTTTAATCGACGGTCACAGCGCAATGGTGTGACGTATACCATGTGCAATGCTAAACTTTCACACACACGAGAAAAGTGTTCATCAGGTGAACACTGAGCACTCCAGTGTATTCAGTCACAGTTCAAAATGACACGGGAAAAAGTGCTCATTTTAATGAACTTTCACTTGCTCGCAAATGCAAGTAAAACAATTGACAGACTGTGTATCGGAAAAGGGAAAAGCGCCGCCATCAGTTACAAGGTGGGAATTTTTTCATATTCTTGATAAATAAATTTAATGGAAAGTGAAAATAACTTACACAATTGGTTTAATTGGTAAAAATGTGAGCTTAGCCGGGTTCGTGCTGTCCCTCCGACCAGTTGGACAAAGTCAGCACATAATGAAGGTTAGTATTTTGCAGATAGTAAAAAACGAAAATTTTAACCCCGATTAAAATTAGTTTTTACTATCCTAAAATACTTACCTTCATTAGAACCCACCCTTCCTCCACGCTATCGCAGAACCCGTTGCTTCCGGACTGGAACAGGTGCCAAAACAAAAGTGAGCAGGCAAGCGCTCCTAGCGGCGAGAGAGCTAAACTCACCGTAATACAGATTGAAACAGTAAACAGGAGTTTCAATTTAATTCCGGGCAATTAAAAGAGCAAATCGAAACGATTTAGCCCATAATGAAGGTAAGTATTTTAGGATAGTAAAAACCAGTTTTATTCGGGGTTAAAATTTTCGTTTTCATGGCATATAGAAAGTCCAAAATACCAGATACAGCTGGTTGATTTTGGTTTCTATTGCCCTTATGAAAATATCATTACCTTGGCCCGCCCGGCTTCCCCTCTCGGTCCCAAAAGTAGACCCAGAGTGGCAGAAAGAATGTTGCCCGACACTGAGGCGGCTCCTGATATACAGGCCCATGCACATGCGCGGTGGAATGGGGTCTGTGAGCAATCCAACTACTTCTTCTCTAGGGAAAAGAGCCTGCAAAGGAAGGGAATGCTAGTAAAATTAGGTAATGTATTTTTTCATAAGGGCAATAGAAACCAAAATCAACCAGCTGCACCTGGTATTTTGGACTTTTTGTAACAATTTCATAATAAATAAGTTTAAACTATGAATTAGGTTGGAATTTGGAGTAAGCGTGATCACTTGTGAATAAATGAGAACAAGGGTCACAGTGTTCCTACTTTTTCCTACTTTTCCTCCTTTTTTTTTTCAATCCTTCTCTTCGTACTTTTTTGGAATGCTGTTTGAGTAGAATTTAATTAAAATATAACTGAAAACTTTGTAAAACATCTTTGTTAAACAATTTATTTTTATAGAAATGATTACGTTACTTTTTTTCCGCAACACAGCGTGTTTTCAGTACGCATTTAGTCCCGTTGCTCTCTTGTTTTCTTGAAAGCTTGACTCATGGTTTGACTGCAACATGGTGACGTCAGTGGCTGAATTACTCATCGCCGCCCGCTCAAGTGACAGAAAAAAACGCTCAACTGTTGTAATTTTCACGGTAGCTTTTAAAAATTTCTCACTTTCGTTGATTTATTAAAGCCATTATTTTGTTAGTCAGGTAGTTGGGGGTGTGAATTATTGATGCTGAACTCATTTGGCTTTGAAGTTAGTGTTATAAAGTAGTTAATTCTAGCATAAACTATATAAAAGTAATAGGCCTAATTAACCATGGCACGCGTTAGGTTCATTGCAGACCTGATTAACTTAACGCATGTCGGAAACCAGTTGAGCACTACCAGGAGCTTCCGTACGCTCTTGATACTACCATGGTTTAATTTAAACGGAATAAGCATAAAGCATAGCGGGGAGTTAAATTTTTTTTTCTACTAAAACTTCTCTCCATTCCGGCTAGGCGCGCTGCATCTTCTCTCCTATCCCTTCATCACTATTTTGAGCACACCATCTGGGATGGTTGTGCATCGCTAACGCTCATCATGTTTTTTATGTTTACGTCCGTTTTGAAACCCTTTTTCGCTCAATCATGTCTGCGTTATTCGGAGACAAAATTGCGTGCCCTACTGAAGCGCAAGCATTTTGAAAAGTGCAAGTGCCAGAAATTGCCCAGGGATTTCCACCCGTTGTGTCGACAATGCCGTCCTTGCAATTTCGTGACGAGGGTGTGTGAGTTATGTGACCTGCACCATTCCAGCACAGTGACTTCGATTCTTACGACTTGAAATAATTCTGATCAACGTGCTCGGGAAAAGGAAAAACTAGCGAAATTGTCAATCGATCAACAGTTGGCTTCGATGAGCAAGGACCCAGACATGCCGCTTGTGTTTTTGGAAGCTAATCGCATGGAAGATTCCAATATAGCAGCGGACAAAGAGATCGGGGAAGGTGAAGGTGAAACAACGAACGCTCCATACTTTCCGAGCACGCCTGAAGTGTCCGACGTTCCGAAAGAACAATCCGTGTTGCCCTCGGCGTCACACTTGAATGAAATTGCAATAATTACTATGGCAACGGCAGCTGCAAGCACAGTTTTCGATGCAAAGGCAACTATACTCGAAAATCGACTTCTATCTGGAATGGATGCTAAATTCGGCACTTTCATGGCCAATTTGCTTCATACTTTTAAACCTTGGGAACCACAAGCCCCTAATTTTAGACAAAAATATGCCCAACATCCCACACATTTCGGTCCTAGCGATATTGGGACTTCCTGTTGAACATTGTGAGGGAAGTGTTAGTGCCGATCGCACTCCACAGATGGTGGTGTCGCCGACAGCAAAGGGTTTGTCGCCAAAGCGTGTACGGGACAGGAAGAACAAAAGCCCAGTCTCGACAGAAGGGAGTAGTGCACACCACAGGTGGGAAATCAATAAGCCATAAATCGCCCAGTAACGGTGTAGGTGTGACAATCGGTAAAGTCGTGCATCCCACGGGAGAAAAGCAGACGAGGAACCGTAAATCATCGGGCCGTGATGTGGGTAGGAATGCTGGAGGTGAAAATATGTGCACAGGTGAAAAGCAAACTTTTCCCGGCCGTAAATCACCTAGTAACGGTGTAGGCGCACGGAACAAGGTGTCACACTCGAGTCAGAAGGTTGCTCAAAAGTCTGGGGAGATAAAGAGTGTTAGGAAGGCAGGTCCAGGCGACAAAGTAAAAAGCAGCAACACGACCGCACCCAAAGGGGGAGCGAGCGGTACGAGCGACGCATGCAAAGGTAAGGAACCCATCCACGATCGTATCATCGGCAAGGAATTCACAACGGAGGAAAAATATTCTCGTCTCTTGGACATGATGAACTCTTTCTTGGAGGCTGCCAAGTTGAATATCGACGATAATTCAAGTGTACAGAACGCTACAATGTCGCATGTCGCCATGCGTCGCCACATGTCCCCATGTCGCCGTACTGTCGCCACAGGTCGCCGATCAGTCTCGAGGTATCTCCGGGTTACAAGGTATCACAGACTTGTCACTACATGTATCCGGTCATCTACGAACCAGGATATATCGGTGAGGCTACAAAACGCCCTCACCATCGGGATGTTTCTCAGGTTGAAGGTGAAAGTACGCTTAAGAGGGGTAGGCGTGAGTCGGAGGATGGTGAAAATGACGCTGGGAACCAGGAGGGCGACAATCGTGAAACAGGGACCATTGATGACCCATTTGATGAAGGCCCAGGTTATATTCCGTGGGCAGAGTTTATGGAGGCAACACTCAAACATCGTAGACACAACCGCTTCTACAAGGAGTGCCCCGATAAATCTGAAAACCCCGATGACCAACCTATGGATCGTTGGCCAATGAGGGCAGTGCTAAACCAGCTCCAGTTCATTTCCCACAATCGGCAGTGTTATTCCGACAGTTATTAAATACTGAATCTCTTACGCGAAAAGATCAACAGCCAATTTCAGCCAGAAAGCCAGTACCACCTCATGACTCGAAGAAAACCAAAATATTTTTTCGTGCAACAGGAAAGGGTGCCCAAAAAAGAATCGGTATATGGCTTATCCTGAAGCAGAGTATGTGCATGACCTGTGCAGTCATGAACTGGACTCTACCCTTAAAACCCCAGCGTCCATTCGTGCACCTTGGCCACAGTTTGAAGAAGATGATGTCATCCTCAGAGCTAGCATTCGTGCGAGTTCCCAAGCGGAACTTGCCTACTCCAGTTCCGCGGCAGCATTAAAAGCATTGGCGTTCGTTAACCCTGAACTATGGGAAAATGATACAGTGAGGGAATGTATGCACATTTTAAAACAATCGTCATTCTTTCACAAGGATAGCCTAAACTGGCAGTGCAGACTCCTCCTGAACAATACATTTCGGCGCAGGGACGCGCCCCTCGAATCAGCAAGTGGTATCCCAGCAGACATAGCAAGGAAGCTCCGTCTTTTACCTGTGCATGGATCGTCAGAATTGTTCAATAGTGAACTTCTAGACCTTGCACCAGAATTGAAGAAGAAAGTGAAGTCTAGCACGTCTGGTATTTCGTTGAGTCGTGGAACACCTCGGGGACGAAGCATGTACAAACTTTCACATAGACCACCAGGGCAGTGGAATGCCCCCTACACGGGGAAGGCAGATCCAAAGAAGAAGATGGATAAATCCAGGAACCTGTCGCCCTTTCAAGATCCCCTCCCCCTCAGCACCACGTGGTCGGGATCGGGAGGATTCCCACGTAGAAGGGGTTTCTCTCGTGGGAGAGGTAGGAGGCCTTACCCCAGGAACTGACTGAGTATGGTTTGGACACCCCCTTTCACCTACAGGTGGGGGGAGGGGGGGCAGACTGTCAGGACACCGGGAGGCATGGAGCAAGATTACAGAAGACAGTTTCGTTCTGGAGATTCTGGAGAACGGGTACGCCCCACAGTTTACATCAACGTCGAAGCTTACAGACTCCCCACGGCTAGCAGAATCTTCAAAAAACCAGAATTGATCGAAGAAGTGAAAACTCGTCAGGAAGGGAGCATTAATCCAGCCCCCCCCCCCCCCCCCGGGGGGGGGGGGGGGGGGGGTGAGAGTCGTATTCAACCTCCGGGGACTGAACCAGCACTTTACTGTCGATCATATCCAGATGGAATCAGTCGAAACCATTCGAGATGTAATCATGCCGGGAGAATTCACAGTTTCAATCGTTCTGGAGGATGCGTATCTGCACATACCCTGCATCCCTCCATCCAAAATTTGTTTCGCCTCATGGCGGGAAACCAGTCCTACCAGTTCGCCGCCATCCATCACAAGCTTGTTACGACAGCTAGACATGTGCAAGTCTCCGTTCGCACACCTGGGTTTGGGAATAAACCTTACGAAGTCAAGATTCAACCCAGAGACAAGATTCATTTTCCTAGGAGCGGCGTTCGGCACGATCCAGTGCACGATCAGAGCCTCTCCGGACAGGATTCAGAAAACAAGAACTGCAGTGTCATCTTTCTGCAAGAAGCACACAGCGCCTGCGAGGGAACTAGCGTCCCTGATTGGATTGGTCGATTCCAATGCAAGACTGGTACCTCTCGGACAGTGGCGAACGAAACCCCTTCACTCGTTCAGGAAGAGACTATGGAAGCGACGATTCAGCCGGTCGGATGAAATTCCTCTCGAAAGCTTTCCTATCAAGTCAATGTTGTGGTGGACAGATCGACGGAACCTAGAAGCGGGGCTACCTTTACAGGAACCTACTCTGAAGATACTGCTGTTCACGGACGCATCAAACTCTGGACGGAGAACCCACCTAGCGGGGAAAATGGCCTCGGGTTTGTTGGGCGAAGAGGAGAAAAGCTGTTACATCAACATTCTGGAGTTGCCAGCTGCACATCTGACCATACTGTCGAGGGGTGAGACCCTTCGGAACCAGACCTTAGGGATTATGTGCGACAATGCAACGGCTATTGCTTATGTAAGAAAAGGAGGTGGGACCCACTCTGAATCCCTCATGCAGGAGGCAACGATGCTGTTTGAAACCTTTCTGAAGTACGAGATCACAGGGAACCTAAATGTGTTGGCGGACGAACTGGCGAGTGGTGCCCAGACACCGTCGACCGAATGCAAACTGGATCCATCAGTCTGCAAAACTTTGTTCCAACGATGGGGACAACCCAGTATAGTTCTGTTTGCGACGAAATTCAGCGCCCAACTCACCTGTTTTGCATCCCCGTTTCCAGAGAAGAAGACTTTTGCAACGGACGCACCCTCCATAAACTGGGAATGATTGAATGCCTACTTGTTCCTCCCGTTCAAACTGCTCCAGAAAGTAGTAAACAAGTTGAGGTCATTAAGCGGACAGTTCATTCTTATAGCACCGTGGTGGTCAGCTGCTCCGTGGTTCACCGAGATTATGAAGATAAACAGGAGGATCCGATATCACTTCCAATATCGCCCACCCTTCTCCTGCAACACCAGGGAAGGACACTTCACAAAAACCCCATTATTCTGCACCTTCACGGGTGGAGACTTTGAGGACTAATCTAGGAAGGAGAGGATTCAAGGAGGAGGTTACTGGACATCTTGTAGATTGCATCAGAAACTCTTCACAACAGGCCTTCAATGCAAAATGGAAGAAGTGGTACGGTTGATGTGAGACTCGTGACTGCGACCCCTGCAATCCTTCGGTAATAGAACTGACATCGTTCTTCGAGGCTCTTTTCGCCCGAGGCCTGTCTCCATGTGCAATAAAGGGGTACAGGTTGTCCATAAACTCACTCTAGATGAGTGTGGGCGACGGCAAGGCGGTGAGCAATACAGTTATCACTAAGCTCATGGCGGCATTTGAGAACTTACGGCCAAAGAGAGTGCGCCTATTCCCCAAGTGGAATCTCCGTTTGGTGTTGCAGAGCTTGATGGAAACACCATATAAACCGGCGAAATCAGCACCACTGCTTCTTCTCACACAAAAGACTGTGTTTTTGGTGGCCCTCGCATCAGCAGCGAGACAAAGCGAGCTGGCAGCATTCTCCAGGGACGACGGACACATCCGTTTCGCAAGAGTCTGGTCAGAGGTAACCATGATGTTTCCAGCACATTTCAGGGCAAAGAATAGAAAGGCAGGAGTGAAGCCAAAACCAGTGTCCATCAAGGCACTGAGGTAGTTGGTGCATCCCAGGGACGAGGAAAATGATTGGAAAATGGATCTGTGCCGTGACACAAAGAGCGTACGAGAACGGCATGGACCACAACGACATCCCATCGGGAGTAAGAGCCCATGACCTACGTGCATTGGCAGCATCCTGGGCCTTTGGCTGCGGGACACCTCTGAACGAAGTCGTCGCCGCATGTCCGTGGAAGCACCAAAATACGTTTATTAATCACTATCTGTGGGACACTAGTGGGTCATCAGGAGTGTACCATTGTTAAGGGCCAAGTGGTGGCAGGCCAGACGTTCTGAGTAAAATACTGTGAGTAAAATACTGTGAGTAAAATACTGACAGAACAGTTTGGGTCACAGCATTCTGGTGAGAAAACGTCGTAGGAAGAGATCATTCTGGTGAGAGAACATTCTGGTGAGAACTATCT
This sequence comes from Lithobius niger, assembly GCA_023313725.1. Lineage (NCBI taxonomy): Eukaryota > Metazoa > Arthropoda > Chilopoda > Lithobiomorpha > Lithobiidae > Lithobius > Lithobius niger. The sequence goes on from JAHWFP010188840.1 coordinate 18,552, forward strand.
GGTACAAATTTCTGGCAAGAACATTCTGGCGAGATGATGAAGTGGCCGTACAAGGTGGAAGGCCTTTGAAAGGCACACTTGAGAAACAATCTGGAGAGAGGAAGAAGACTACCGTCTTAAGTAGGTGGGTTATCTTTCTTGAACTACCATTGTAGTGGGTTTGTTTTGTTATTGAAAAATTCTCCAGGGTTCAGTGGGAATGAAACCCACCGCCTGAATGACGAATTCAGCATAATTACTGAAACTAAGTATTTGCAGGTAGTAAGAAATGACAATTTTAACAAGTAACATTAGTTTTTACTACCTAAAATACTTACCTTCAGTAATAGAACCCGTTCGCCTCCCCACATTCACTGAATTGGAAGGTTCGAATAGTGATGAAGGGAAAACCAAGATGGCGCCCACCAGCAGAGGAGGTGCAGCGCGCCTAGCAGGAAAGGAGAGAAGTTTTGTTAGAAAAAATGAAAAAAGGGATTTTTTATTTTAAAATAGGCAATTTAAAGCGTAAAATAGTGATTTTAGCATAATTACTGAAGGTAAGTATTTTAGGTTAGTAAAAACTAATTTTACTTGCTAAAATTGTCGTATTTATGAGTTTGACTTGATTGTGTCCGAGATACTGAATAGCAAGGCATTCGAGGGCATGTAGGTGTGGCTCGAAGTGTGTGTTTGATGTAAGTAGTATTTTAGTTTTTTCACAATCTATTTCATGATGGAGGCTGTGGTGGTGGGCCGCTATTCCATTTTCTTTGACTTTCTTCTTCTCCATTTGGTAAATTGTCTCTTGGTCTTCCCTATGTAGATACTGCTACAATCAGCGCTGGGGGCACCGTAGACAGCTGCTGGAATTTGTGGGAGATGTTGAAAAGGTTCAGGCGGCTTTATTGTAGTTTGATGTGGATGGAGCCATGCGGGTTTGGTTGTGGTTGCAGTGTTGGCTTCTGTCTAGATCGGGTTTGGTATCTGTTGGTGGGTTGGATGGGTCTGGCATAGGGGTGCCCTTTCATCTTCTGGTTTCTTTTTTTGTTGGTTGGGGATGCTGGGGCTTGGGGGGGGGGGGGAGAGCTCGTTTCTTTTTCATGAGCAGGGTCTTTAGGTTCAGTTGGTTGCGAATAACGCATTGGATACCCATCTCTGTGAGTGTATCCACCGAGATGGCTTTCTCTCTCTCTCTATTTTTCGATCTCTCCAAACTTTTTTGTTAGCTTCCTCCAGAACCGTAAAGGGACTTTCAAAACTACCCCTCTGTTAGATGTCATCTAACCCTTGACGGTTCTGGAGGGTGGTAACAAAAAAGTTTGTACTTAGAAAAATTGTGCTGTTTCTTTTTTTTTTGTGGACGACCGCGTAAAATTAGCATATTTAACGAAATAGCTCAAACAAAAGGTAAGTGTTTTGGATTACAAGTGACAACTTGAATTTATATCTACAGACAGCTTAATAACTTACGGCGTTGGGAAGACATTTACGTGGTGATGACACTGGCCACGGTTGGGGAGAGGGAAGGAGGCCCAAACACGGCGGCAGACTTGCATATCTGGCTGCACTAGTCGATGTAGTGGTTTCTAGTGCAGTTGTGTATTAGCTTATTCATAATATTGGTTCGTAGACAAATACGCTTGTCATGAATTTGACACTATATACAATAAATTTAGCAGCCCATATCACTTTATGATTTCCCAGAAATGTATGTGTGTTTTTAATGCTTGTGGTTTCTGTTCTAGTTTACCTGGCTCCATGAAGCTGCACAATCTCATCAACAAATTAAAAAAATGGATCAAGATTCTGGAAGCCAAGACCAAGCTATTGCCGAAGTAAGTTACTGGAAGGTTTTGGATTATTACTGGATTAATTTGACTTGGTTATTTTCACACATGTAATGTTCGTTATGTACACCCAGTTAGCAGTAAACTAATAATGCTACCCTGACAGTACAGGCAAAAACAAGACCAGAGGAAAGTTAGATGTGTTTCTTTAGTTAGTTGGATGTTAACATATATGATTAGGTTGTAAAACCAAATTTTTAGCAGCCAACAATAGTTTCCGGATTCATTTTAGAGGTGTGTCACACACACGTTGTTAATGCTTAGGATTCTAGGTTTGCAGAAATGATTTTAACAACCAGCACCGCCATTTAAGTGAAGCCAGTTGTAGACATCCAACGGCGATTAGCAAACCCGAAATTACTTACCGTAGTGATTTTATGGCAACGTTGTTAAAAGTTTAAACAGATCAAAATTGTATTTGTATTTATCACTGTTATCTGAAAATACTTCCCCCTAGTTAGTTGCTAAATATTGTTTATATTAATGCTCAATGCACAAAGACCTGAAATTTCACTTTTAAGAGGCTTCCATAGCTCCCCACCTTGGAGCGTGAATGCTAACCTCCCAGCATGCAGCACTATCCGTCCTCACAATCATTTTAGCATTCAACGTAGACGATAGTGTACGTTGCTCAGCCAACTAAAATGACTACTCGTACATTTGAAATTGCCCTCTCCTATGTGAACGAAAACTTTTGCTCGCACCACAAAACTCTGGGTGATCGACATCCATGGTATCGTAAATGGAGGAGTTGCCTGTTTGTTGATAATCTGTGTGAAATTTGTTTGTCCCATCTGGCTAAAGAACATCTGGCTTGCTTTGACTCATCCCAAGTAATGGGATCTGGTGCACCCTTTTTTAAGAAGTCTGTGAGGCATGCACAAATTTCAAAATAATGAGGGATATATCGTTGGTAGTAACCAACTAAACCGAGAAAGGAATGGACATCTTTCTTGGTTTGGGGGCATGCAAATTTCTGCACAGCCAAGACTTTGACTCAGAAGGGGTGCGTGACCCATTACCGACTTCATGACCTAAAAAGGTGGCTTTGCTGCAAGAGACCTGTGACTTTTTAGCATTAACTGTAAGCCCGGCTTTCTTGACAGAAGAGATCAAGTTGAAAATGTTTTCGAGATGCTGTGGCCAAGTTTCAGCCCCTACAGCCGTGTCACCTTGGAAGGGTGTGACATACTCTTCCATGCCACGAGTGACATTATCCATAAGCTTCAGAAAGCAAAATGGGGCGTTTTTTATCCCCATGTTCATCATAAGGGGGGCAAACTTCCCTATGGGAGTTGTAATAGTGGCTGCTAGTGAAGCCTATGGTGTAAGATGCACTTACCCATAATCCTTTGTTGCGATCAAAGATAGAAATGAATCTCTACTTTGCCACACGTTCAATGCGTTCCTCTATGTTGGGAATTAGGTAGTCTTTAGTAACTGTATTGTTGTTCAATTCACGGTAGTCACCTACCGGACGAGGGCTGGCATCTTCCTCTTGAACAATGATCGTTGGTGAGCCATGTGGAGAATCAGTTTCAATGATCAAACCCAAGTCAAGCATACGCTTGATCTCTGTAACAATCAGGTTCCTTTCGAATTTCGCATGGCGATAATACTTACAGGGTTTGACATGGGAATCAATTAATTCCACATCATATGTTACAAGGTCAGTACGACCCGGCAGAGTAGAAAACACACCATCTACTTTTGCAAAGACTTCAAGTAAGTCGCTCTTTTGCAATTCGGTTAAATTGCCAGTCTTGAAATTACTCGTGGCGGCCTTAGCAGTAAGGTGGCCATCACCAGGCTGGCCTGTCCAGACATGGTCAGTGAAGAGTTACCGATTACTAGACCCTTCCCTAGGCAGATAGGGTTTCAAAAGGTTCACATGATAAATGGTTTCTTTTTGTAAACCAAACGATTTGTTTATGAGATAATTTGTATCAGATAATCGTTTCAAGACTTCACAGGGTCCATCCCAATAAATTTCCAACTTTTATTGGCTTGGGCAGGCTTGAGGACTAAAACCTTATCACCCACTTTGAACTTCCGTTCAGCTGCCTTATCGTCATAGTAACATTTGTTTTTTATTTGACTTTTAGTGATGTTCTCCTGAGATAGTTCACAAGTTCAAATAAGTACTTAAATCTTTAGAGAAAGTCCAAGATGTACTCCAAAACTGATGGATGCACATCAGGCTCGATCCATTGGCTTTTCACCAACTCTAGTGGGCCTTTGAGGTTACGTCCGTATACTATTTCAGAAGGAGTAAAGTCAGTGCTCTCGTGGGGAGCAGTTCTTGGGCAAACATTGCCCCAGGAAGACATCTATCCCAGTCCTGGGGATGCTCGTAGCAGACAGCTCTTAGCACCACTTTGAGTGTCCTGTGGAAATGTTCCACACTGTTGGATTTTGGGTGATTAACACTGGCATTTACACACTTTATACCGCATTTTTCCAAAAATAAAGTTGTAAGTTCAGAGATGAAGCATGAGCCGAAGTCAGACTGGAGCTCAGAGGGGAGCCTAATCTATAGAAGACTGCGAGGAGTGCATCTACAACACTCTGGCTTCACGATGTAACGGCAGATGCTACGACGGAGTAGGTGCTTGTAGCATCGCCGGTGCCTGGTGTAACTGGATCTTCCTTATTATCACTCTGGGTTGACTTTGAGTACTTTTTAGTTAAAACAGCACAACTGCTACAGTCCCGACGTAGGGAATGGAGCTTCGATGTCCTAATAAAATAGGCTAACTAGTAATAATAAGCGGGTAACGCTGCCGCCAAGGTGGGAAAAAGCTAGCTAAGCTAAATTAAAGAGAATTGTCTTAAATGTTAACTTCTAGGGATCATCTAAAATAGCAAACAAACTGGCATTTAAAACTCCTGGTTTTATTGTGAACAGACAATTTAATAAGGTACACTTTACAAATTGGGCTTGCTATCTACATAACTTAGCTTTTAGTTTAAAAGCACTTTGAATTTTACATTTAAATTTGTACACGTGAACTTGGTTTTAGTTCTAAACAATTTCAAATAGGAACAGTGATTTTAGGCAACGGGGATTTAGCAAAAGAGCCCTCTAAATTACAAACAGCCTCGACTGACTTATAATAGTAGACCCTTACAGTTTTTTCAAATGGTACTCCCACAAGATCAAACCGTACCCATCGGAATTCACATTAGAAAAGGGATGTACACTCCATGAAGTACTACGCTTCTGAAAATCTAACTGACCCAATGGCCTTTGTTTACATTAAATTAGATTAATGAAAACGGTAAATAAAAGCTGGTTTTTAGGAAGGGACCATGAACCCTTACGTTATGGCAGTTAACGTCCTAAATGCCAATGGCTTAACGAACCATAATTTACTTCAAAGCTAAAGGTTTAATTTAATTTAAACTATAAATTTTGAATTGAAGAGTCCAAAAAATAAACTTGTAAGTTAAACTAAGTTACATACGAACTACTGCCTTTGCCCGGCATGGCAACAATCGGACCGTGACATCTCCACTCCCGACCGGCGTAGCTACCTGTAGCTTTGAGATTCCTGTGCTGTGATCACGAATGTCTCCTGTAGCCTGGTTTTAGGTTTTACACCTGCTGACTGACAGCCAGGTAGAGGGAAAGGGCGGAGCTGTAGGAGAGCGACGGGGGGGGGGGGGGGGGCGCATGCGGGAGAGGGGCCTTGGGAGGATAAGGGAAACTGACTCAGACCGGCCAGGCTGTCAATACCGGAAGTGGGCATGGCAGCGCGGACGGGCAGGGTAGCTTTGCGTTCTGAGGGAATTGCCGACTTTTGTGAACTGGGAGGCCTTAGGAACTGAGTTTTGAACTCACAACGTGAATAGGCTTATGAATTAAAACTACGATATTATGTATCGCAAGTATTGAAGGAGGGTTGGGGGAACGAAATGTTAGCTCAGAATCAACATTGGCTTTGGGAATAAACTGGTATTTACAAGGCACGATTTTAATTGAAGGAAATCTAGTTATTTTCATTTGGAAGGTAGCTTCGGTCGGAGTTTGGACGGAGATGCTATTAAAAATAAACTTAAAATAAACACTGGGTCCGTCAAAATCCACAAATATAAATGAAGAGCTCCGGTAGGGTTCATGGCAAGAAATGAAGTTTACCAAAGTGCATTTGAGCACGAAAATAAAAGATATGTACCAGCTTAGTTTTTAAATATGCTAGGACACATTTAAGTTAATTTTAGTTGTTTGCAGAAGCAGACAAGTGAATTTTTAACAGTCGGACATTTTTCATAAATAACGTAAGTCGTCACTCGGTTTACAAATAAAAAAATATCGTGTGTATCCTTACATGTATGTGAGGTTAAGTACCATAAATGGAAGCCCCCTCCTAAAACACAGCTAAGCTAGTGTTTTTGGCTTTATGCCTGAAAGAATAAAATACAAAATATACAATGTTTGGAAAAAGGCGACCGGAAATGAAGTTCGCTACGGCAGTTTCAGTGATTTTTCTTAGTGATGTCAATTTTTAACCGTTTTAGGCCTAAGTGACGATATATCACCATCGCAATTCCATTGCGAAAAAGCTGACATGACGATGTATCGTTAGCCCGGTTCAGCCGAGTTCTACGCCCTGTTAAAAAAATAAATTTCCTATTGCATACATCGGAGGCGTAACTCCGATTGAATTATGTAATTTGGCACGTATATTTTCGGTTTATTTAGGTTAACTTAATTTAATATCATCTGTTTATTACCTTAGGTCATTGTTATTGTTGGCATCGTCGCCAAAATGGACGTGAATTGTGTTTATTTGCTGAAAATAGCCCTTGGTTCAAATGATCATATCTCCGGAACGACGCAACGTAAGCCGCCGCCGCCATCTTGGTCGCATTCGAGAGAGGGAATTCCCAATTTTCTGGCCCGTGAAAAATGACGTCACCAACTCCAACATCACTGCCAGTATTCTTCCAATGAAATGTCCTGTTTCAACGACCGTTGTTCAAACGCTTCGGCCTCGCGAGCTATCGCGAGCGCTGATTGGCTCGTTCGCGGCACATGACTCTTCGGCCGTTCGCGAGTGACGTCACGCGAAGCAAGTCAAGGTCGCAGCCATTGGCACTAGCAGCAGCGCGTCGCATTGCGGGCAGCCGGTCATTATGGCGTCTGGCAACGATTTGGTAGTGAGCTGTAATCGATCGTGAATCTCGAAGAAATAAAGCAACTTTACCCATTTTTACGGTAATAAAACATAAAATAATGATTTCGGAAGTAATAACACGCATTGTGACGGAAGAGTATCGAGTGGATGTATCATTCTGAGTACTGTAAGTTGAAACTTTCGTTATCGCTGTTCACGTAGTCGAACTTCAGGATTTTTTTTAAATAATGAAAACGTAGTACGATGGTCCCAATTATATTTCTGGTCAACAATTTACAATATAATATTACATCTGCGAATTTTTATACTCCTAGACCGCATAGTTTTTTTATTACAATTAATTTTCGTGAGGCATGCAACTTGTTCATGGCACAGGGGCTCGTCACAAAAACCGCGTAGCGCAAGCGCAGCCATGTTGCAGCCATAGGCTGTTTCACACGAGAATTGAAAAAATGGCATAGGCCTAAAAGGGTTAATGGAGGTGAAATTTACGGCTCTGTTTCCGTGGAAAGTTAGAGGATGTGTTCTTCTATTAAGGGCTGCAAGAATTGGTCGATTTGAAGCGTTTTCCATGGAGATTGCCTTTTAAGTAGCGAGGTCTTTTTGGTGCGGTAGCGCCAAATAAAAATAAAGTGTTCGTTGAAAAACGAAGATTTCTGCCCTCAGGTTTTTGCTCGGCGGTGTCAAGGTAGCCTCACCACGAGTGTCTAATACAAGACCAGATTTAGGGCGAAGAATCAGGAATCGGGAAGATTCAGAAAGAATAACACAATACCACAATGTCTCTGCCATTTTTCGTTTCAAGGGCAAAAAAGTTCCACTCATGAACCTGACTGGTGCTTCCCACGTGTTGATGGAACAATCAGTAGGTTCTGATGTGAAAGCCAAGCTTGACAAGCAGTAGGGCTTGAGTGCGTAATTGTGTATAGATCAGTGGTTCTCTCACTCACACGTCGTTAGCTCGATGGTAGCCACAAGCATGTAACGATCGTTTTTAAAATTTTGTGCCTCGTTGCATTCTGATGAAGGTGAAGGCCTCTTGTTTTCACCGAAAATTTAATGACGGAACTTTTGGCGTTTGCTGAACTGGTAAATTTCCTGAAGGTGGTATTGTGTGTAACGGCGGCTGCTACGACGGAGTAGGTGCTTGTAACATCGCCGGCGCCTGGTGTAACTGGGTCATACTATCTATCAGTCTGCGTTGATTTCACGTATTTTTTTGGGTTAAAACAGCACAACTGCTACTGTCCCGGTGTAGGGAATGGAGCATTGAAGTCCTAATCTAAGACCTAACTAGTGATTAATGTTAGATTATTAAACAGTCTTGCAGTGGTTGACAGGATGGTCGAAGAAAAACTTACGTATGTTGAGACGCTCATTTAAAACAACGAGGCATTTATTCGGACATGTTTTGAGAAGAAGGAAGACAAGTAGCGCCAAGAGGAAGTGGTGGCGCTCATGCACACTACAGGTTTCAAGGACAATGCCAGCTGAGACAAAAACTTTGTATCTCTGAACTGAGTAAGCAAATGCAGTAGCCTATTTTCGTTTACAGATTATTATATAGGCCACTTGCACTAATACATAAAATAAGCCAATGACATATTGTATTATTCTTATTTAAAGACTTAAGATTATTTGATATTATTATGACGTTGCATTAAGTTTAAAATAAAACAACATTCCCTCTCAACGGCACAATAATGCTGATAATAATCGTTAAGAGATTATGTCCATCTCAAATTGTTCACTCAGTCAAGTCCCAACAGTGAGGTTAGTTTTCGTAATTTGACAGCCTCAAGTGGTTTTGTAAGGATGTCAGCTACCATCACCTCAGTTGGACAATATTTGAAAGTAACTTGACATTTTACTTTTAGATCTTTAGCAAAATGATACCTGGTGTCGATATGCTTGGTGCGATTCGACACTTTCTCACAATCGAGTAGTTTCAAACAACTTTGGTTGTCCTCAAGCATCACAAATGGGGTTTGTGATTCAATTTGGAAATCCTTGAGGAGCTTTGAAATCCAGATGCCTTCTTGACAGGCCTCCGAAAGAGCCACATATTCTGCTTCAGTAGAAGACAGAGAAACACACTGTTGTTTACGACTGGCCCAGCTGATGCTGCTGCCTAACAACTTAAAAAGATAACCGGAATTAGATTTCCGATCAGTAGCACTTCCAGCCCAATTAGCATCTGCATAACCAATTAGTGGGCTTTGGTTATTTTCTTCATCAGTCATGTTTGTATCACTTGATCCCAACTTCAATTTAAAATTGAGCGTGTACTTGAGATAGCGAAAAACACGCTTCACCTCCTCCCAGTCTGCTTCAGTAGGATTACTTATCTTACGACTTAGGATTGATGTTGCCACTGCAATGTCAGGTCGGGTACACGTTGATATGTATAACAATGCACCAATTGCACTACGATATTGCACATTGTCTTTCAGGGGCACATGTACTTCGTCACGCTTTTCGTAACCAGGATCAAGAGGAATTTTGGATGGCTTCGCATTCTGCATACCGAATCTTTCCAGGATTCTTTCGGTGTATGCACGCTGATGAATGTGAAAAATTCCATCTTCACGGTCAAAGTGGATTCCAAGGTAGAATTTCAGATCACCAAGATCGCACAGATTGAAAGCTACACCTAACTGCTCACTCACACTGTCAATCAGCATTCTACTGTCACTTGCCATGATCACGTCATCAACGTGGACGACGACGTATGTCCATTGACCGTTTTCAACTTTAGAATAAAGGCACTGATCATTCTCTGATCTATTAAAACCTTCTTTGGTTAATTCGGCATGGATTTTCTGGTTCCACACTCTAGCTGACTGTTTAAGCCCATAGATGCTTTTCTTCAGCTTACACACCAAATGTTCTTTGCCTTTAACAACAAATCCTTCAGGTTGCTTCATAAAAAGTTCATCCTTTAAATCACCATTTAAAAAAGCAGTTTTAATGTCGAAATGTTTCACGACCATTTCGCGTTTGCCAGCAATTGTAAGGAGTGTTCGTAAAGTAGTTTGCTTGGCAACTGGCGCAAAAACTTCATCGTAGTCTTGGCCATAAATTTGCGAGAAGCCTTGAGCAACGTATCTCGCCTTGTATCGGTTTACATTACCAAGTTCATCGGTTTTCTTCTTAAAAACCCATTTACCTCCTATTGCCTTTCTTCCATCAGGTAGGTCAGCAAGTTCCCAAACTTTGTTTTGGTGAAGAGATTTCATTTCATCTTGCATGGCCTCTAGCCATTTTTCTTTGTCAGGTCCAGCAGTAGCTTCTTTGTAGTTCCTCGGTTCACTTGACTCAACCTCAGCTAGGCTACATGACGCAATTAGTCTTTCGGGTGCCACACCTTTCGTTGAACGTGTTGATACTCTTATTCGAGCCTCCGTGCCAGCAGGTTGTTGACCTTCATCGTTAGCTAGGCCTACAGTGTCACCTATTAACATGTCAGCATTCAAGTGTTCATTTTCAGAAGAATTCCCTCTGCACTGTGGACTGGTCTCCGCAGGTAGTTGTTCAGGTTCAGCCATTTGATTAGTTTGCTGATTATGATGCGATTCCACAAACTTAACATCCCTGCTAATGTACACTCTTCCACTTGCAATTTCAAGGAGTCTATACGCTTTAGACGCATCTGCGTAGCCAACAAAAATAAGTTGTAGAGCTTTCTCGTCGAGTTTACGACGTTTCTCGTCGGGTACATGCATGAACGCTTTACACCCAAAAATACGTACATGCTTCAAGTCCGGTTTTTCACCAAACCACACTTCATAAG
>JAHWFP010188840.1:30365-59692 GCA_023313725.1 Lithobius niger
ACGGGCAGGGTAGCTTTGCGTTCTGAGTGGATGGGGAATTGAATACTGCAATCTGGTTGGCAGGGAATATTGGCAGCTAAGAGAGGAAAGGGAATTGCCGACTTTAGTGACTTGAGAGACCATAGAAACTGAGTTTTGAATGCAACCTGAATAGGCCTATAAATTAAAACTACGATTTTAGGTGTCACAACTATTGAAGGAGGGGGGGGGAAACGAAGTGTTAGCTCATAATTGACTTTGGCATTGGGAATAAACTGATATTTACAAGACATGATGTTAATTGAAGGAAAGCTAGTTGGGTTTCTTTTGGTAGGTAGCTACGGTCGGAGTTTGGACGGAGATGCTATTAAAAATAAACATGAAATAAACACTGGGTCCGTGAAAATAAACAAACATAAACGAAGAGCTCCGGTAGGGTTCATGGCAAGAAATTAAGTTTACCAAAGTGCATTTGAGCACAAAAATAAAAGGTTAAATATACCAGCTAGTATTTAAAAGATGCTATAACGCATTTAAATTAATTTTAGTTGTTTCAGACAAGTGAATTTTTACCAGTCGGACATTTTTCATAAATAACATAAGTCACTCGTTTTACAAATAAAAAATATCGTATGGCTCAATACAACATTTAATGCTCTAACCAGTCAGCCATGCACAGAAAGTTTTTTTTTTTTATCTGGGAAAACCTCGAACAAAGACCCCTGGGAGCACTCCTCAGGACCTAGCTTGCGAGGATCGGAATAGAGGGTACTATAAGCGCATGCGCAACTGTCAGCTCTATTGTAAGATAACAGACTACCACTGGAATGGTTTAAGGTTACCAAACAACTTGTTTACATGAAAATTCTTACACTGAAGGGTTTTTAGGTATAACCCATAACTTAAAACATAAAATACAACGCTGGGAGGTTTTATGGATAATAACGTAACAACCTTTTAACGACAGAGTTAACCTTTTGCCCTCTGAGGTGAGACAGACAGTTTTTTTTATAAAGAAAACCGTTTCGTTTAAAACTTTAAGAAGGGCCAACCGGGAACAAGTTGCAATATTCCAAATGAATATTTAATTAGTGTCGTTCAATCTTTACAAACATTCACCCACAGGAGGATGACGGTGATGATTATAAAAAGAGAAACATAGGCACTTAAAATTTAGGTGTGAAGTCCAAAACGGGAAATAGCTGAAAGTTCCTTTAGGTGTGGTTGCACTTTCAACATACCACTTACCAAAATTTAAAGATAAAAAATTAATTTCCAGACAATTTATTCTGAAAATGAAGTGTTTTAACAATCAATGATTAAACAAAATACCTGCTGAGAGTTTCAGCGTTTACGTGAAACTTTCCAGGTTTGTATCTAACTGTATAGTCGTAGTCTTGTAGGGTTAGGCTTCACCTAAGCAATCTGGGTTTTTTCCCAGACATTTGCTTGAGCCAGTGCAACGGGTTGTGATCTGATTCTATGACAAATTTTGTTCCATAGATGTAGGGACGCAATTTGGCAACCGACCAGATCAAACACGCGCATTCTTTTTCTGTCGTACCATAGTTTTGCTCACGTGCTGTCAGTTTACGTGAAACGTAAAGACAGGGGTGTTCATCTTCTCCAAACACTTGTGACAAAACACAACCCATGCCACGGTCGGAACAGTGGCACTATAAAATAAAAGTTTGACTGAAGTCGGGAGCTCTCAGGACAGTAAATGTCACTAAAGAGTTTTTCAAAATGTCAAAAGCAGCTTGCTTAGGCTCATCCCAAGTGATGGGATCTGGTGCATCCTTTTTCAAGGAGTCAGTGAGACATGCACAGATTCTCCATCGCAGAATCCTCCTCACTGTGTTACAAGATTGGGATCCTTCCCTATGCCTACGGCGCGTTTTTACCTCATTAAAGAAAATTCAAAATATTGCGTCACTTCCGCCTCTCTCCCACTTCCCCCTACCCTGCCCGCGTCCACTCACTCTTTTTCTTGCCGCTGGCGCGTGCAGTCATAAATTCTTAAGCTAAGATTGTTGAATTACTGAGGGGAATTCGTTTCGTACTATCGTTTTCGCAGTGGAACTGAAGTGCGCCATCTTTTCCTGTAAAGCAGCGTGGCTACGAGGCTACGCGATTTGTGGTGAGTATTTCTATGGATACTGGTTGGAGAGTATTAAGATGGCGGCCGGCATGGCGACGGCAGATTTTGCGAGAACGAAAAACGTGGCGGCCTGTTCGGCCGGCCAAGTGCGTCCGCACGTGGATATAATTGCTTCTTGAGAACGTTGCGACAGTGGTTTAATACGGATTGTCAGGTTCGTAGTATTTTTTTTTTGGTTTGTGTGGCGGAATTTGGCGAAGTGTGTTTGGGAGTTCATATGTGAAACCCATTGTCGGAGTCGGTAACTGACCGAACCGACAGGAGCCGCGAGTGGCGAACGGTGGAAAAAAGTGGTTGGAAAAGTAGTTGTTGGGGGTGATAAAAAAGTACGAATGGCGCAGTTTTAAAATTTTTTTTTTTGAGCGATGCGGAACGCTAGGGCGTGTAAGACATCGGCTCTACCGAGTGCGGATAGGTAATTTTGTTGGATTGGATTGTTGGAAAACATAAGCTGGAACGGAGCTTGGAAATAATGAGCACATGGCGTGCTGGAAGTTTCGAGAGGCCATAGGGCAGAGTGGGTGGCCATTGGGGCGTCGCCGGCGGTGTTGGATATTGTAGACAGTGCTGGTCTAGAGTTGGGAAATGCGCCACCGCTGAGAGCGGTTTCGGCGAGACCGCCATTATTTGACGATGCGAATGAGTTTGCTTCGAAATTGAGCGAGGTGTTAGGTCAAGGTGTACTTGAGAGAGTGAAAAGCGGGAGTGTAGGATGTGTGTCACCAAATTTTTTCAGGGGCAAAGCCAGTCGGATCGATCAGGATAAATTTGAACCTGAAAGGCTTGAATGAGTTTGTAGTGGTACGGAAGTGCTTGCTACTTGGATGCACTACCGAGGGTAGTAGAGCATTTACAGCCAGGGTAGTGGATGGCTACCATCGATTTGTCAGGCGTTCTATGCAGGGGCAATAAAGGACGGTGCACGACGATTGTTAAGGTTTTCCTGGCAAGGTTGTCTTTACCGTTTTTGTGTGCTGCCATTTGGGTTGGTTTCGGCCCGGTACTTTTATGAAGCTTGTCAGTGGTGAGGCGCTTCTTGCTCCGGGCAGGTGTGTTAATTTTCGTTTACCTGGATGATTTTGCAGTGGTAGGCCCGTCCGCAGCAGGTGTTAGGCGTGATGTGCGTAACGTGTTGGAAACCTTGCGGAAGTTGGGCTTTTTCGTAATTTGTGGAAAGAGTGTGCTGGTGCTGTCGCAGGTCTTGCAATTTTTGGGTATGATGTTGGATCTGCAGTCAGCACGTTTTATGCTGCTGCCTGAGAAACATGCTCGTATGGTACGATTGGTTGCGGGACTCCAATGAGACCCGGTCACGGTTGTTAAGGAGCTTCAATGGTTGTTGGGACTGGCAGAAAGTTGGTTGTGTGCCGTGGAAGACGGCGAGTTGCACACACGTTGGTGGCAACACGACCTGGTGACCTAATCTTTCCCAATCTTGTAACAGTGCAAGGATCTTGCGAGGATTTGAACTGGTGGATGAGTTGCTCGGTGGTAGTGAAATCCTGGGTCTCTGTGGAGGTGCAGTAGTGGTAACAACGGGCGCCTCGGACATGGGCTGGGGACCAGCCTCTGGGGATTCGCAAGCGCAGGGAAGGTGGCAGCCCAGGGAGGCTGTCTTGCATAAAATGCGAGAGAATTATTGGCTATGCTAAAGGCGCTAGACGTTTTTGGAGACCTGGTCTGGGGACGGGTCGTGCGAATCCTTTCGGATAATGTGGTAGTCGTGTCATACGCGATTCATCAAGGGGGACGAAGTCCTAGATGCTTAATGCCATGGTCCGTTGCCTAGAGCAGCATAGAAGTCAGCTGGAGTGTGTGGTACAAGCGGCATTTGTGCCGGGGAAGTTGGATATGACAGCGGATGGTTTGTCTCGAAATTTCTGGGACAGATTTGACTTCCGATTGGGTACTGCAGCGTTCCAGAGGATTCGTAGGTGGTTTGGGACGCCAGACGTGGACGTGTTCGCAGCAGAGGCGACGGCCCAATTGCAGCGATTTGGGTCGTGGGGACGCTGCCCACGGGCCGAGTTTGTGGATGCGTTCAGTGGGAACGGGGGCCCGTTCTTCCCGTACCTTTTCCTCCCGTGTCCTTTAATTGGACCTTGCATCGACAAGCTCGTCGTGGATTGAGTTGAATGGGCAGTACTATTGACGCCGTACTGGCAGTGTGTGGCCTGGTTTGTCCGGCTGTTGGCCTGCGCCAGGGAGGGACCGTATCGCTTGCGGAGCGCAGGGGCCCTCCTCTGGGACCCGTACTTAGACGCCGAGGTGGCGGATGAGGGGGTTCCCTGGGTAGTCTGGGGGGTATGTACAGGCTGATTACTGAGTGGGACCAAGGTCACCACAGCCATCTTTGGAGCGATTCCGGGGTGTGCACAGCTTACTAATCTATCCCAATCTTGTAACACAGTGAGGAGGATTCTGCGATGGAGAAATGAAGATTCTCCCAGAGAACTTGTTCTCGCCAGGAGAATCTAAGTTCTCTGAGTCGAATCCGACGAAACTGTGTTACAAACACTGCCCGCCCGCCTCCCTGCATGGAATCGTGCGTTCGCAGCAAGAAAAGAGTGAGTGGACGCGAGCAGGGTAGGGGGAAGTGGGATAGAGGCGGAAGTGACGCAATATTTTGCATAAATGACTGCATTAATGAGGTAAAAACGCGCCGTAGGCATAGGGAAGGATCCCAATCTTGTAACACAGTTTCGTCGGATTCGACTCAGAGAACTTAGATTCTCCTGGCGAGAACAAGTTCTCTGGGAGAATCTTCATTTTCAGAGTAATGAGGGATATATCTTTGATAATATCCTACCAAATTGAGAAAGGAACGGACATCTTTCTTAGTTTGTGGTCGTGCGAATTTTTGCACGGACAAGACCTTCACCTCGGAGGGGGTACGAGATCCATTGCCAATTTCATGGCCAAGGAAAGTAGCTTTGCTGCAAGCGACCTGCGATTTCTTGGCGTTAACCGTCAACCCGGCCTTCTTGACAGCAGAGAGGAAATTGTAAATGTTTTCGAGATGCTGTGGCCACGTTTCGGTCCCTACAGTAGTGTCGTCTTGGAAGGGAGTGACATACTCTTCCATGCCACGAGTGACATTATCCATAAGCTTCTGGAAGCAAAATGGAGCGTTTTTCATCCCCATGTTCATCATGAGGGAGCAAACTTCCCAATGGGAATTGTGATAAAGGCGGCCATTGAAGCCTGTGGCATCAAGCGCACTTGCCAGAATCCACGGTTGAGGTCAACGATAGAAAGATATTTCCACTTAGCTGCACGCTCAATACATTCCTCAATGTTAAGAATTGGGTAATCCTTGGCTACCGTATTGTTGTTTAGCTCTCTGTAGTCAGCTACTTGACGTGGGCTGGTGTCTTATTTTTGTACTATGATCATGGGTGAACCATGGTTGGAATCAGTTTCAATGATTAAACCCAAATCAAGCATATGCCTGATTTCCGTGACTATCAAATCCCTTTCGAATTTCGCGTGGCGATAATACTTACAGGGTGTGATTTTGGAATCGACCAACTCTACATCGTGAGTGGCAAGATCAGTGCGTCCTGGTAAAGTAGAGAAAACACCGTCTACTCTTTCAAAAACCTCAAGGAGATCGTTTTTCTGCAACTCAGTCAAGTTGCCTGTTTTTTTTATAAGACTCATGGCAGCCTTAGCAGTAAGGTGGCCGGCCATTTCCAGGCTGACCTGTCCATACATAGTCGGTGTGAGGAAGCTCACGTTCGTCATTATAGGAATGATTGCTAGACCCCTCCCTAGGCAGATAGGGCTTAAGAAGATTCACATGATAAATGGTCTCTTTTTGTAGACCAAACGATTTCTTTATAAGATAATTTCCAGATAATTGTTTCAAGACTTCGCAGGGTCCATCCCAATAAATATCCAACTTATTGGTTCTTGCTGGTTTCAGGACTAGAACCTTATCACCAACTTTGACCTTACGTTCAACTGCTTTGATGTCGTAATAAGACTTGTTCTTCATTTGACTTTTAAGGATGTTCTCCTGAGAGAGTTCACAAAAATACTTAAATCTCTGGAGCAAGTCCAAGATGTATTCTAATACGGATGGTTGAACGTCCGGCTCAATCCAGTGGCTTTTCACCAACTCCAGTGGGCCTTTGAGGTTGCGTCTGTAGACCAATTCAGCTGGAATGAAGCCTGTGCTCTCATGAGGAGCAGTTCTCAGGGCAAACATTGCTCCTGGTAAGCACCTCTCCCAGTCCTCGGGATGCTCGTAACAGACAGCTCTTAGCACCGCTTTGAGTGTCCTGTGGAAGCGTTCAACGCTGTTCGATTGCGGGTGGTTTACACTGGAGTTAACACACTTTTTGCCGCATTTTTCCAAGAATAAAGTTGTAAGTTCTGATATGAAACACGAGCCTAGATCGCTTTGGAGCTCGGCTGGAAAGCCTAATCTAGAAAAGACAAAGAGGAGAGCATCTACAACGCTCTGGCTGTTGGCCTCTTTAAGGGGCACGGCCTCGGGAAACTTTGTCGCCGGGTCAAGTAAAGACAAGATATACTTATAACCAGCCTTACAACAAACTTCTGACCAGATTTACCATTTTTCTGGCAGGTTAAACAAGTGGATACAAAATTGTCAATGTCGGTAAAACAATGTGGCCAGTAGAAATTAATCAACACTCTATCCTTCGTTTTGGATCGGCCTAGATGCCTAGCCCATGCATTGCATGTGCGGTGCTTAAGACTAAATCTCTACATTCTTTAGGAAGCACTAGCTGTTTCTTGATTGACGGGTCTTCCTAAAGGCCGAAAGGGCTTGCGGAAAAGCAATCCTTTCTCGATGAAGAACTGTTTGTTCTCATCCTGCTGGTCCAGCGGGAGCTCAGCAGTTTGCTAACATGGTTTTAAAGTTGGGCAGTCTAACTGCAACTTGGCAAATTCGGGTTTGTCAACACTCAGTAATTTATTTAACTGATCTGACTGTGGACCTAAAATAGTTGAATCTAAGCTATCTACCTTAGGTGAAACAAAACCTTCCTGTGAAGGGAAAACTACACTAGAAATAGAATCACTATCTGAGTCGTCTTTACTCTCAGATTCGATCTCACGATATTTGGGTTTAGATATCGGGAGTTGTTGTTCCATACGTCTTTGTGAACGCGTGATGGCATTAGAGTAAAGGGGCAAGGCCTTTAAACCTTTTTCTTCTAATACTGTTTGAGAGGGCACACCCAAAAGCATCTGGAAATGGGGTCCCATGTGGTCTGAAACTAAGGCTTCGGATTGAATCCTACCATACGGAGTTTCAATGTCAATCACTGTGATTGCGTGGGCGATTGTCTGCTCTGTGAGAGCGTTGTGACAATGGGTGTACTCACCCGTGAACTGTTTGGGCTTAACAAAATCCCTAGCTATGACATCGTGTGTCGAGCCAGTGCCTCTTAAAACAAGACACTTCGTACCATTCACCGACCACTCGTGAATGTGTTTGGACAATACCATCTCTGGAGGATTGTTGCTTACAAAATGACATTCAGCATTAGTAGCCTAGTTAGCTTCTTGGGCTATACGCATACGACACTCAATTTTTTTGTGTCCGGTTTTGTTGCAAAAGAAACAAACATCTTCAAACTTCGGCTTTCTAGGCTTGTCAAACTCACGATTGGAGTTCTTACTGCTGGCCAAGTCTCCATTACTCGAATCGGCAGAAGATGCTGCAGTACCAGCCGGTTTAGCTGCAGTGGAAGAGGCTCGGTTGCCACTTCGAAAATTGGAGGAAGCTTTAGAAGCTTGTCCAGACGACGAAGCACTAGGTTGTGCCTTCCCTGTTTTAAGGGCCATGTCGGCAGAAATTTGCTTATTTCTGGTGGTGAACTCATCACAGGGTTTTGCTGCTTCTGTTAGCATCCCAGTTTTAATCTGGTCCGGCAACCACTTGCGCAGTGCAATAGGACACGATTTGGTGAATTGCTCAAGTAGGATTAAATTAGCCGACTTGTCGTAGCTGCTATTAATTTCAGCTAAAGATACCCATCTGGAAAATAGGGTTTCTAACTTAAACGCTTGTTCGTGGAACAATTGTTGTGGTTCACGTTCAAGGGAACGAAACTGGGCTTGAACCGACTCTTTAGTTTGAACAAACTTTTTAGTAACTTATTTTTAACTAGGTCATAATCGTGCATTTCTAAAACTGGCATTTGATCACACACTTTAATCAAAATTTCTCCTAAGAGAGGCTGGAGTCCGACGACCCATTCAGTTTTATCTGTCCGGTGCGTTTCCATAGTCTTTTCAAAGATTTAAAAAAGCTATTAATTTCCGATTTGGAAGTCCACTTATTTACAAGTCTGACAGCATCAGCAATTTTACCAGGTTTGTTTACAGGAACACTGGGAGTAGGAGTTATGGTACCTCTGCTGTGGCTTGAATTACTGTTGCATTTGCAGCCGTTAGCCCTGCCAGTTCGATCTGCTTATCTAATTTTAATGATTCATGAGCACTAGCGCGTTCGCTAATTTGTGCTTCCCGCTCCTTTAATAGAGCGTCTCTATCCCTAATTTGGGCCTCTTGGTCCCGTAGGGCTAATCCGTTAGCCATACGTTTATCCGTATTGGCTAGTTCTAGAACTTTTAACCTTAACTCTTCCTTCTGCTTTAAGTGAAAGCTCCTGCTCTTTGGCTGCTAATTCTTTCTTTTGTAGAATAGTAGCCTCTCTATAGCCGGGGCTAGTTCGTCAGAGAGGTCGTCTAAGGAAATTTTTTCTTCCTCAACGGCATTTTTTAAAATCGTAACTGATTCGTGCCTAGTTCAGTAACGGTAAGGCCTAATTTCAAACAGGCCTTTTTAAGGTCTTTGTACTGTATGTCTTTAATGACATCTTCAAAATCATCCATGTTGGACATTTTTAACTTTAACCCTATATACGCTGATTTTTTACCATGTGCTCTACCCTGCTGCGCGCATTTATTTTGTGACAGCAATATCAGTGATGTTGGCTTCCCAACAATACTCGTACGGGAAAGATGAACGCTGTACGCTGTTGTAAATAAATCCTAACATTTAAACAAAGTGCGACACAACCATCAACGGCCTAAATAATAAATATAAAAGTATTTTCTCTTTACCTTGTCATTGTTGTAGCTTGCAAACAAATCGATCAGTCACTAGTTTAGCGGTAGCCGGCATGAATGTACTTCTACTTCCACGTACGATTGTTGTAAGACGGGAGGGCGAGCACTTCTCCGCCGCCGCCCGCCCGCCTGCCGCTTGCCCGCCGCTGTTTTGGACAGCCTGCTACTGCATGGTCTAACACTACAGTTCCGTATTACAATTCACTTTTGTTACTTTTGCTCAGCCAGTCCAACAATGGTTTTATGTTACAGCTGTTATCACTTAATCCTTTTTTACTGTTTGAATCGTCAGCCCATACGTAATAATCCACATCGCTTGGGCACAATTCTCTTAGACGATAACGCCAACAACGGGCGGCCATCTTGAATGGCTCGCAAATTGCTGCCCCTTGAGAATGAGAGTACGGCGCGAAAATTGAAATAATACGATGGGGTTGGTTCGTCTTCTTGATGTTATCTAATGCCGATTTGTTAGGTGATAGTCCATTGGCCAATTCCTTTGTTTATTTCACATTAAGAAGCAGTACTAGCGAATCACGAGCTGCCTCGTTCAGACGTCATCAGCAGCCCGATATCGTGCTCAACGCGTGTTCTGCAACAATACTGCACGCCCGATTTCGGGCGCAACGCGTATATAGGGTAAGCTTCAAAATAAAACTCTTATAAATGAAACTTCACCATTAAAATGCAGCCGCAAATTAATTTTCTTTATATTGAGCAGAGCGAGTTACTTAAAACACTTCTCTCCCAACTCCCGTAAGTTTTAGCAAGAAATACACTTATTTTAGACCCCTAGCACTCAGGTGTATAAACAATTAAAATACCTAAAAGGCTCTTAACTATAACACTCGGCTTGGTGGCCTTATGCATATCTTATGCACACTTACCCCGGCCACAATCACTGTGCGGTCAGTCAAGTCCAATCCAAACTTCTCACCTGACGAATGAATAGGCTTGCACACTTGTTGCTGTAGTCGTCTCTGGTCGAGGTCTACTGCACTGGAACGATGGTTGGCGTTGCCCAAAGTCCACTGAATACTGCAACGGAGCTTTACATCCTGAATCGGCTGAATCCTCCTCGCAGCTGTCGGTCCACGGCTTGTTGATTTCCAAGTCGGGGGGGGGGGGGGGGGATGCTATCCCTGCTTCCTGGCTCCGCATCTGGCTTTGTTGCTGGAGCTGATGGTTTGCATTGTTGTTGTCGTCAGTGCTGACATCGGATTTGCATTGATTTGAACTGCAATGTGGACATCTTTTTCTTGTGACTATAGTGTTGGAGTCACGGACATCTTGGTTGAAGAATTGTTCAACACAAATGGCATAGTAGCATGGCAGGGGGGAAACGCTTGTAGGAACAGCACCTGTTCATCCCACCGCTCCCACCATTTGTAACGGCGGATGCTATGACGGAGTAGGTCCTTGTAACATCGCCGGCACCTGGTGTAACTGGGTCATACTATCTATCACTCGGCGTTGATTTCAGATACTTTTTTGGGTTAAAACAGCACAACTGCTACTGTCCCGGTGTAGGGAATGGAGCATTGAAGTCCTAATCTAAGACCTAACTAGTGATAAAATAGCGGGTATCGCTGCCACCAAGGTGGGAAAAAGCTAGCTAAGCTAACCTAAAGAGAATTTTCTTAACTGTTAACTTCTAGCGATCTTCTCAAATAGCAAACAAACTGGCGTTTAAAACTCCTGGTTTTATTTTGAAGAGACAATTTAAAAAGAAACACTTTACAAATTGGGCTTGCTATCTACATAACTTAGCTTTTTGGTGTGAAAAGCAAGTTGGAATTTTACATTTAAATTCGACACTTGAACAAGAAGTATGTTCACAAAACAATTTCAAATAGAAACAGTGGTTTTAGGCAACGGGGATTTCGCAAAAGAGCCCTCTAATTTACAAATAGCCTCGGCTGACTTATAAAAGTAGACATGGTTTTACAGTTTTGTTTCAAAAGGGAACACCCAAAAGATCAAACCGTCCCCATCGGAATTCACATTAGAAAAGGGATGTATGCTCCATGAAGTACTACGCTTCTGCATATCTAATTGACCCAATGGCGTTTGTTTACATTAAGTTACATTAATGAAACGGTGAAAAAAAAGCTGGTTTTTAGGAAGGGACCGTGAACCCTTACGTTATGGCCATTAACGTCCTAAATGCTCTTTGGCTTAACGAACCATAAGTTTACATAAAGCTAAAGATTAGGTTAAAATTAAACTAAAAATTTTGAATTTAGAATCCAAAAGATAAACTTTCAATTTAAACTAAGTCATACGAACCAACTACCTTTGCCCGGCATGGCAACAATCAGACCGCGGTATCTCCACTCCCAACCGGCGTAGCTACCTGTAGCTTTGAGATTCCTGAGCTGTGCTGACGAATGTCTCCTGAAGCTGGGTTTTATACCTGCTGTCTGGCAGTCAAGGTAGAGGGAAAGGGGGGGCAGGGTAGAGGGGCCTTGGGAGGAGGAGGGAAACTGACTCTGGCCGGCCAGGCTGTCACTACCGGAAGTGGGCATGACGGCGCGGACGGGCAGGGTAGCTTTGCGTTCTGAGTGGATGGGGAATTGAATACTGCAATCTGGTTGGCAGGGAATATATATATAATAAAACTACGATATTAGGTATCGCAACTATTGAAGGAGGGGGAGGGGGGAAACGAAGTGTTAGCTCAGAATTGACTTTGGCATTGGGAATAAACTGATATTTACAAGACATGATGTTAATTGAAGGAAAGCTAGTTGGCTTTCTTTTGGTAGGTAGCTACGGTCGGAGTTTGGATGGAGATGCTATTAAAAATAAACATGAAATAAACACTGGGTCCGTGAAAATAAACAAACATAAACGAAGAGGTCCGGTAGGGTTCATGGCAAGAAATTAAGTTTACCAAAGTGCATTTGAGCACAAAAATAAAAGGTTAAATATACCAGCTAGTATTTAAAAGATGCTGTAACGCATTTAAATTAATTTTAGTTGTTTGCAGAAGCAGACAAGTGAATTTTTACCAGTCGGATATTTTTCACAAATAACGTAAGTCGTCACTCGTTTTCCAAATAAAAAATATTGTATGAATCAATACATGCATGCTCCTCCTAAGACACAACTAAGCTGGTGTTTTAGGCGTTATGCCTGAAAGAATAAAATACAAATAAGTACAAAATATACACGTTTTGGAAAACGGCAACCAGAAATGAAGTTCGCTACTGCTCAGTTTGAGCGATTTTCTAAGTGATGCCATTTAATAATGGAGATGGAATTTAAGAATGTTTATGGGCAGAAAGTTAGAGGATGTGTTCTTCTATTAAGAGCTGCAAGAATTGGTAGATTTGCTGCATTTTCCATGGAGATATGCCTATTTGAGTAGCGAGGTCTTTTGGTGCGGTAGCGAAGAATAAAAAGAAAAGTGTTCGTTGAAAAACGAAGATTTCTGCCTCAGGTTTTTAGTCAGCGGTGTCAAGGTGGCCTCACCACTAGTGTCTAATACAAGTCCACATTTACATGTGTTATTCTTCCTGAATCCTAATTTTTCATGATGTTCAAAATAAGCCACTGTAAACAGCGGTTGCCCATCTTTCAACACTCTGGCTGTTGGCCGCTTTAAGGGGCACAGCCTCTGGAAATTTTGTTGCGGAATTAAGTAGCGACAAGATGTACTTGCAACCAGCCTTGCTGGTAGGCTTGATGGGCCCAACAATAATACTTATATATCTGTTGAATGGCTAACCATCCATGGGCACTAGCACCATGGGAGCAACAAACTTCTGGTAGGTCAAACAAGTAGACAGAAAATTCTCAATGTCCGTAAAACAATGTGGCCAGTAGAAATTAGGCAACACTCTGTCCTTGGTTTTGGACCAGCCCAAATGCCCAGCCCATGCATTGGCATGCGTAGTGTTGAGCACGAAATCTCTACTTTCTTTAGGAAGCCTTCACTGTCTTTCGATTAACGGTCTTCCTATAGGGTGAAACGGCTATCGGAAAAGTGAACCTTTCGCGATGAAAAACTGTTTGTTTTCAACCTGCTGGTCCAGTGGGAGCTCAGCAGTTTTTCAGCAAGTTTGTAAAGTCGGGCAGTCTAGCTACAACTTGGCAAGTTCGGTTTTATTAATGTCTAATAGTTTGGAAAACTGGTCTGACTGAGGGCCTAAAATAGGGGCATGTAAGCTATATATCTTAGGATTAATAAAACCTTCCTATGGTGTGGAAACCACACGTTGATCAGAGGCACTGTCTGATTAATTTTCACAGTCAGTATCGATCTCGCGATAATTGGGTTTCAATATCGGGAGTTGTTGGTCCACATGGTTTTGTAAACGAGTCACTTCAGGGGTAAAGCCTTTAAACCCTTTTCTTCCAAAACTTTTTGTGAGGGAACACCCAAAGCATCTGGAAATGGGGTCCCATATGGTCAGAGACCTGTGCCTTAGACTGTATGCGGCCATACGGAGTTTCCACATCAATCAGGGCGATTGCGTGGGCGGTTGTCTGCTCAGTAAGAGCATTGTGACAATGGGTGTACTCACCCGTTAACTACTCGGACTTGTCAAAATCCCTAGCAATTACATCGTGTGTCGAACCGGTGTCTCTCATACTAGACACTATTCACAGACAATTCGTGAATTTGTTTTTATAAGACAGTTTCGGGAGGGTTATTGCTTAGAAAGTTAACATCAGCCTCAGCTGGTTTGGCTTCTTGAGCAATACGAAGATGGCATTCAGGTTTCCTGTGTCCGGATTTGATACAAAAAAAACAAACACCTTCAAACTTTGGTTTCGTAGGCTTATCGAATTCTCTGTTGGAATTGTTGCTGCTGGCCGAATCCCCACTAGTGGAGTCGGTACCAGATGCTGCAGTACCAGTCGGTTTAGCTGCAGTAGAAAGGGCTTTGCTGCCACCTCTGGAATAGGAAGAAGCTTTAGAAGCTTGACCAGATGATGAAGCACTGGATTGTGCCTTCCCTGTCTTTAGGTCTACATCAGCAGAAATCTGCTTATTTCTTGTTGTGTATCCGTCAGACAACTTGGCGGCTTCTGTTAACGTTCCAGTTTTAACCTGGTCTGGTAACCACTTGCGCAAGCAATATGACATGATTTAGTAAATTGTTCGAGTAGAATAAGATTAACCAACTTAACGTTTACTGTTGTTAATTCCAGCTAACGATACCCACATAGTAAATAAGGTTTAAAGTTCAAAACCGTGTTCGTGGAAGAGATGTTCGGGATCACGTTTGAGTGAACGAAACTCGACTTGAACCGTCTGTTTAGTTTGAACAAACCTTTCCAGTAATAAAATCATAACTAGATCGTAAATATGCATTTCTAATGCGTCCATTTGGTCGTAACTTGAACCAAAATTTCGCCCATAAGGGGCTGGAGTCCTACGACTCCACTCACTGTTTCCTTTTGCGGGGGGTTGACCCTCCTGAATGTTCTTGGTGTCGACGGCCACTTACGGTCCGGCACTTACTTGTTGATTGTCCCCATCTTGATGGTGTTCGTCGTCGGTTCCATCTTCCGCATGACATTGCGCGTCAGTTGGGCGATAAGTCTGTCCTCCTGTCCGGTGTTTTTCGATTTTTGCAGGAGGTACAGATGTATGACAAGGTTTAGATTAGGGGTTTGAATAACGTCTCTGTAATGTGTGGTGCAGTGGCAACCCGGACCACTGCACTGTGACTGAGGTTGGCGCTAATGACCAAGTTGTCGACGCGCCATTAAGCCTCAATTCCCCCCCCCCCCCTACGACCCATTCGGACTTTAAAGTCCGTTGCGGCTCCATTATACGCTCAAACATTCTAAGAAAACTGCTTATTTCTGATTTTGGACCCCACTTATTTACTAACCTTGCTACGTCAGCAATTTTACCAGGTTTTGCTACTGGATTTGGTGTAGCCTGTGGCACTATATTAACCCCGTTCGGAGCCTCGTTAACGTTAGTAGTGTTTAACCTAGCTAACTCAATCAGTTTATTGAGTTTAGCTAAATCCTGAGCGCTATAACCTTCTCTATTTGCGCTCCGATTTGGGCAGGTCGATCTCTGATTAAAGCCTCCTGTTCATTAATGGCTGAACATGAGCTTTCTTTTTGTCCCCTTCGGCTACTTCGAGGGCTCTTACTTCAAGTTCTCAGCTTTTAGGAAAAGTTCATTTTCTTTTAAAGTGATCTCCTTTTTAGCTTGTATGGCCAGTTCACGTTTCTCTATAGCACCTACTAATTCGTCCGCGAGTTTGGTTGGGGAGATTCTTTTCTCGTCTAACATGTCTTGTGTAAATTGTGACAGTCTCGTGTCGAGCCTCACTTACTTTTAAACCCAGCTTTAAACAAGCTTTCTTGAGGTCCTTGTTTTGGATGTTCTCAATTTACTTCGTTTAAACTCTCCATGTTGGAAGTTTTAACGTCATGCTTCAAAAATGAAACTCTTATAAATGAAACTCACTAATAAAAATGCAGCCGCAAGTTAATTTACGTTAATGTTGAAAAGAGAAAGTTACTAAAAACATTTCTCTCCCGAATCCAGTAAGCTAAACAATAAATATACCTTTAAGACCAGTAGGACTCTGGTGTATGAATAAATAAATTACATAAAAGCATCTAAATATAACACTCGACTGGCGGTCTACAGCATATCTCATGTACACTTACCCCACTTGCACAATCACTGTGTGGTCAGTGAAGTCCTGTCCAATCTTCCACCTGCGACTGAAGATAGCTTGCACACTTTTGACTGAAGTAAAACGTCTGGTAGAGGCACACTTCACTGTGTCTTGGGTTTGGAGTATCCTAGGTCCACTGGTTCATTGTATAGGAGCTCCGTGTGCATTGTTTGGCCGGCTTCTCCTTACAATTGTCATCTCACTGGGAACATCTTGTCTGGGCAGACTTCCAAATTGGTGAAGCTGTTTGTTATTCTTGCTTCCTGGCTCCGGAACTGGTTTTTGTTGTAGGAGCTGTTTTGCATTGATAATAACTGCAATGTGGACTTCTACTTCTGTGACTATGGTGTCTGAGTCACGGAAGTCTAAGTTGAAGAAATGTTCAACTACAAAAATGGCATAGTAGCATGGCAGGGTAGGAAACTTTTGCGGGAACAGCACCTGTTCATGTCACCGCTGCCACCATTTTGTAACGGCGGATGCTATAATGGCTGAGGTGCTTGTGGCATCGCCGACGTCTGGTGTACTTCGGTCTTGCTTAATATTACTTTTGGGTGACTATTTGTACATTTACGGAAAATAGCACAACAGCTACAGTCCGGCATTGTAGCGGCCGAAGCTACGATGCTCTAGGTGCTTGTAGCCTCGCCGACATCCATGTGGTTTTGTCCTTTAAATTATTAGTTGCGGTGGCGGTTTTTACTTTTCAGGAAACAGCACACATGTACTACTGGCCCAGTATGGGTAACAGAGAGTCATTGGTCCTGACTGTAGGCTAACTAATCAACTTAAAAGGGGGGTATTCGCTGCCACCAGGTGGGTGGTTAATTGCAGTCCTGACTTTAAGTAATAAGTCGTTTTCTTAATTAATTAAGTCTAGCAATTAATCGTACTAGTAAACAACTGACGTTTCACAAACTCTTGGTTTATTAAATGACAGGCAAATATAAAAAGCAAGTATTTACATTTCAACTAGCATCAACCAGAAAGCTTTTAAATTAAAGCAACACGAGATTTACATTAAATCTGACAAGAATTTACATTAAATTTAGTTTCAACCTTTACATGTTATGTGCAAAGAATAACAATTTCGACAAGAAAAAGTTCTGCCAGGAACTCGCAAGAACCTGTTATTAAGTGTAAACCGCGGGAATTACACAAAATACTACCAGACTATGTTTCCTAAGTGCGACTTAGAATCAAATCTGCCATTTAGAATTTGTCACTTTAAGTTAACAAAAACTCTGCCAATCAACGAAAACACTTACATGAGTTTGGGCAACTAGCCATCGAAGTCACTGCTTCTGCAAACCTAATTGGTTTAAGTGATCTATTTAGTGTTTGAGTAAATTCATACTAGAAACACGGAAAAAAAGCTGGTTTTTAGAAAGGGACCGTGAACCCTGACGTTATGGGGGCGGGGGGTCATTAATGCCGATCATGGTACCACCTCCATAAATTCTCAAAGCTTAAGGTTAGTCATTAAGTTTAGAACTATAAATTTCGAATGGGGTTTCCAAAAGTTAAACTTTCTAAGCTAATACTAGTTATACGAACCAACTACCTTTGCACGGCATGGCAACATTCGGACGGGACATCTCCTATACTGACTGGCGTAGTTACCTCTGGCTTTGAGATCTGCTGAGCGTGTGCTAACGATTGCCTCCTGGGGCTGGGGTTATATACACATTACCG
Source organism: Lithobius niger (assembly GCA_023313725.1). NCBI lineage: Eukaryota > Metazoa > Arthropoda > Chilopoda > Lithobiomorpha > Lithobiidae > Lithobius > Lithobius niger. The sequence goes on from JAHWFP010188840.1 coordinate 47,975, forward strand.
GAAGTTGGCGCGGACGCCGAGGATAGCTACGGAGGTCTGATTGGCTGAGGGCCTTGAGAACAATAAAAAGTCGGCAGCGCAAAGGATTTTTCGCTTGGCGCCGTTTGAAGGAATAACTATGGACTGCGTGATAAAGAGAGGCCGGTAGAGTTAAACTCATTGTTTGGAACGTGAATAAGGCCTTTAATTACTAAGGATAGTTTTCTTATTTGACCACGATGTTAAGCATCGCGACTATTGAAGGAATGATCTCAATAAATTCGATTATTAACATTGGGGAGCCAGGTTTACTTTGGGAAATGGGTTGTCAAGTCGGTTTTGCTAGGAGCAACTAAGTACAAACAGAAAAGACGTGTCCGGGAAAATACGTAAATAAAAAATGTTGCCTAAGCTCCGGTAGTTGGGATGGCAAAAGATTACGTTAAATATTTCATAAAAGCAAAGTTTAAAAGTACCAGCAAGATGCTAAAACGCATTTAAATAGTTTCAATCATTATTTGCAGCCGCAGATAATTGGTTTTGGCAGTTGGAAATTTCTCAAAAGTATTCAAGATCGTCACCGTAAATAAACTTAAGAAATATCAAAACAAAGTATCTGTACATTTATTAGGGAGGTTAAGTTCCTTCGTAGAGGAAGCTCCTCCCTCTAAAACACTAAACTAATGTTTTCGGCTTTATGCCTAAGTAAAAATAAAAGCAAATACAAATTTATACAAGTGGCGAAAATGGCGTCTCAAGCGCTACGGTGATTTTACGGCATCAGTTCGTGCGTTTTTCTTACGGATGCTGTGAAAGTTCTAGAAGGAATTTTCGTGTTCTGTTTGCGGGGGAAAACAGATAAAGTTCATGGCTATTAAGAGCTGTTTAGATGAGACGGATTGGTCCATTTTCTTGGAAGATACAGGCGTTTGAATTTTGGGGTTTTTCATGGCTGGGGTCCTGAGGAAAAAAAAAAAGTTCGTTGCCGTAAACGAAGTTTTACCCTCAGGTTTTTGATGGTTTGAGGCGAGGTCTCCTCTCAAATCTAGTGAAGAACGGGCCTTCTTTACAGCTCCCCACCAAGGAGATTCTATTTGGGGTTTCTGTTGAACTCCACAATAGAAGCTAAAACAGAAAGGTTAGTGCACACAAGATATGCCAATAACTTGAACTGCCAAGTACTGTAATCTAAATTGCAAAAATACACTGTATAACTGCATCTGGTTGAGAAATACATCTCCAGTTTGAGGAAATACACCTCCAGGGGATACTTAGTCCTATCCCAGGATCGTTTTACAAAGTTTAAAAGGAACACTGGTTTTGCAAATATTAAAATCGCCGTTTTATATTTTTGGGGGACTAACGTTTTTGTGGCTCAATTAATTTTAAAGCAAAGTTAAAAGACAAAAATTAAAAACACTGTTTTTGCAACCACTAGCTAAATACTGTCCGCGCTGCTTCTGTGCAGGAAAATCGTACAAGTATTCAGAGAGTGGGGCAAAACTTACAAATATCAAGAAACACACTAGAAATACAAAGTTAATTTTGTTGTTTCGTTATAACAAGTAAATGAGGCCGTCTATTGCTCTGGTAATACGTCCTGTACGGATTCTGCCTCTGTTCAAGTCCAGTCATTTTTTTTATCTGGGATGACTGCGAAATTAACCCTCCGCCGCATTTCAATTAACCTAGACTGCGATAGTTGTTAGAAAATTGAATACTATAGGTGCGCCGTAAACGACCAGCTCTATTTGCTGTTAAACTACTCCCACTAGAATGGTTTAAGGTTACCAAACAACTTATACATAAAATACAACACTGGGAGGTTTGTGGATAAAAACAGGGCTATCCTTTTTCTCCCAGGGGTAGACTGATAGTTTTTTTTATAAAGAAAACCATTTCGTATAAAACTTAAAGAAGGGCCAACCGGGAACAAGTTGCAACCCCCGTAGAATACTCCTAATGAATATTATTAAACGTGTCGTACAATCTTTGTAATTATCCTTCCACAGAGGAAGGCGTTGATAATGACAAAAAGAGCAAGCCTTGGCACTTAAAATTTAGGTGTGAAGTCCAAAACAGGGATTAACTGGAAGTTGCTTAAGGATGAGCTTCCAACTGACCAAAAATGTCAAAATAGAGACACAAATTAATTTTCAGTCAATTTTTACTGAAAACAAAATGTTTGAACAACTTTACTGTTTAAACAAAATACCGGCTAAGTGTGTCGGCATTGACGTGTTTCTTTTCAGGTTTGTACAATTTGTTTAAAATTAAAATTTCAACATGTACACTATTTAGGTTTAGTTGCTCCTAGATGGAGCCATGCTTGTATTGGCCTACAACTCATTATTTAAAATAAGCTAGCACGGAAAACACTGGGTTTAGGTTTTCGTTTTTAAATGCAAAAAAAAAACTCTTGTTTAGGAAAAATAAACTACTTTAGGTTAGGTTTAACAACCTCTGTTTGACGGGGAACCCCTATTCAGAACTAGAGCCATAATTAGGCCTTAATTTCCACCCTAGACTGACATAGAGTTCACACTAAAACATTGGTCCTATTTTAAAAGAGGATCAGGAAAAAAAACTGCATGTTTAGTTGTTCAGTAAGGAGATCTAATACAAGGTTTTACATACTCATAAACTGAAAAAAAAACTAACTTAACTTAGATCAAATTTAGGCAAACTGATTTTACCAAATTCGGGGTAAAAATTAAAACATTCAACAGAAGCACGTTTTCTGCCGATCATGGGTTGCATATTTGTACAAGTGTCTAACATTAGGTTAGGTTGTGATTTGCTCCTTGCAACAAGCCAACTTGTGAAGCTGGTTTCACTAAATTCCGGTTTTTCGGACATGGACAAACTGTTGCTTACATCGCCATCCGAAGAGCTACGTTTTAATTTTACCTGAACACCATGACGACGCTGTAGCCAATCGTGAATTGTTGGGGCGTGGTCAGTTTCCACTTGCTGCTGTGGTACACGACGTCGGCTAGAGGAATTTTTAATAAGTTCCTTCTTATCCAAAAGTTTTGCCTGTGAGGGCTGAACGACGATAGGTTGCCGTTTGGGGGGTCATTTGTGGCTTGACCAATCCCTCAGGATGTGGGGGATCACTCCCGTGGCTACGGGCCTGGGTTTGTTTACGTTTGTGCGAGCGTCTCTTGGATTGGCTCGTGCCTTTGTCTGCTTTATCAGACTTTGTCGAGGGCGTTGCCACACGAGCGGGGTCGAGGGCAGGTTCACGTGGCTTGTGCTTCGGCTCGCGCAAAAGGTTTAATGCATTAATTCCGTTTACGCCCAGTACGATTTCGAAAATAGAACTGGCTGCTGACGAGACACAAGCTACTGTTTTTAACACTGTACCGTCAGTTAATTTTAAACGTAAGTTAACCTGCGGTAATTCTACTATATCACTGTTTAGGATAGTCTGGCACCTGACTGTTTGTTTTAAACGTGGCCACTTTCTGGCCAATTTAGAGCTGACAACCTTTACACAACTGCCGGAATCGCAAAGAATTTTAATCTTACGTTGGCCCGCGAAACCATTTACGGTACTAGACTGTAAAATTTCCCTGCCATTTTTACCTACAAGAAAACATGCATTGGCTTGCTTTGGGACTTTTTGGTTAAGTTTGGGGCATCGATTACGCAGGTGCAAAAACGATCCGCATTCATAGCACGATCTACCGTTAGGTTTACTAAAGTTAGATTTTACACTGTCGCTACTATCAGCGTTAGCATCTGGGCTGGTTGCGCTGTCACTGTTACTATTCTTAGTCCCAACCGGGTTAGCTAAGGAGTTATGGTTTTGTTTACCATCTCTAGAGTTGGAGGAAGCTTTAGAAGCTTGACTACCTGAATGAGTGCTAGCTTGCACTTTGCCACTTCTGCTAGAAAAATCTGCAGAGATTTGTTTATTGCGAGTTGTAAACTCGTCACAAAGTTTTGCTGCCTCGGCCAACGTCCCAGTTTTAATTTGATCGGGAAGCCATTTGCAGAGCGCAATTGGGCAGGCTTTCGTGAACTGTTCTAGTAAAATTAAATTCACAAGTTGGTCATAGCTTTTGTTTACTTTAGCTAGTGAGACCCAACGGGAAAACAAGGTTTCCAGATTGAACGCATAGTCGTGAAATAATTGCTCTGGCAATTTTTTCTAGGGAACGAAACTGGGATTGCACTGACTCTTTAGTTTGTACAAACCTGTCAAGAAGTTTAGTCTTAACGATCTCGTAATCATGCATTTCAGCATCTTGGAGCTGGTCACACACTTGGATTAATACTGAACCTAAAAGAGGTTGTAAGCCTACCACCCATTCCTCTTTGGGAATTTTCTGTGTTAACATAGTTCTCTCATAAATTTTAAGGAAACTGTTAATTTCTGAGTCGGACGTCCATCTATTCACTAAACGTACAACATCGGCAATTTTGCCGGGTTTGCTTACTGGAATTCTAGGTGAGGTAGGGGTTGCTGTACCACTTGTGTGGCCAGAACTAACACTAAGATTAGCAGCATTTAGCCTAGCTAATTCTATCTGCTTGTCGAGCTTTTGTAGCTCTTGAGCGCTAGAGCGTTCTCTAGTTTGCGCTTCTTGCTGCTTTAATTGGGCGTCACGGTCACGTATTTGTGCTTCTTGATCAATTAATGCAAGCTCGTGGGCCCTGCGTTTATCCGCATCGGCAACTTTTAAAGCTTCTAACTTCAATTCTTCGGCTTTTAAAAACAACTCATTTTCTTTAAGAGCTATTTCCTTTTTAGCTTGAATGGCTAAATCTCTCCTGTCCATGGCACTTTCTAGCGTGTCAGCAAGTTCAGTTAAAGAAACTTTGTCATCGTCAACTGCATCACGTAATATTTTAAGTGATATTTGTTTAGAGTCACTTACTGCTAAACCTAAGTCCAAACATGCTTTCTTAAGCTCTTTGTTTTTAAGACCATCTACAATTTCGTCGAAAGTAGCCATTTCGGGAAATTTTAACCTTACGTTCAAAAATACAGCTTGTATAAATGAATCACTAAATTAAAATGCAGCCGCAAATTAATTTTAACTTTACGTTAAGACTGAGCACGAATTTAACCGCTTCTCATCCCAATCCAGTAAGCTTTGGCAATGGAAAACACTTTTTAACGACCCCTAGCTTTGGTGTATAAGTAATTAAAATACATGAATGTTTCTAACTACAACACTAGGCTTGGCAGGCCAAAGCATATCCTATGCACACTTACCCAGAAAACACAATCACTGTGCGGTCTGTCTATCCACATCTGGCCAATCGTCCCACCGTCGATCGACGATACTGAATTCCACGGGCGTCGTACTAGAACGTCTCTGGATCTGGTTTACTGCGGCGATGGTTGTCTCATCTGCGGGCAGTCTTCAGTGCGGGAGCACCGCGTCCTTCTTGGCCGGTTTCTCCTCACTGGTTACGGGTTGATGCAGGCAGGGGATGCGGGCATCTCGGCTGGGCAGGCGTCCACTCGGTGAAACTGCGTCTCCAGTCGTCTGGCTCCAGGAACGGCGTTGTCACTGGGGCGGGGAAAGCATTGATTTGTAACGGCAATGCAGGCGTCTTTTTCGGGGGACTATAGTAACTGATTCCCGGACATCTTTTTCTTGCAACTTACGTCCAAGTTGCGGCTTGACAGATTAAAGAGTTGTTCATCTGTAGTAGCATGGCAGGGGGGAAACGCTTGACGGAACAGCACCTGTTCTTCCTACCGCTGCCACCAAGTTGTAGCGGCCGAAGCTACGATGCTCTAGGTGCTTGTAGCCTCGCCGACATCCATGTGGTTTTGTCCTTTAAATTATTAGTTGCGGTGGCGGTTTTTACTTTTCAGGAAACAGCACACATGTACTACTGGCCTAGTATGGGTAACAGAGAGTCATTGGTTCTAACTGTAGGCTAACTAATCAACTTAAAAGGGGGGCAATCGCTGCCACCAGGTGGGTGGTTAATTGCAGTCCTGACTTTAAGTAATAAGTGGTTTTCTTAATTAAGTCTAGCAATTAATCGTACTAGTAAACAACTGACGTTTCAGAAACTCTTGGTTTATTAAATGACAGGCAAATATAAAAAGCAAGTATTTACATTTCAACTAGCATCAACCAGAAAGCTTTTAAATTAAAGCAACACGAGATTTACATTAAATCTGACAAGAATGTAAATTAAATTCAGTTTCAACCTTTACATGTTATGTGCAAAGAATAACAATTTCGACAAGAAAAAGTTCTGCCAGGAACTCGTAAGAACCTATTATTAAGTGTAAACCGCGGGAATTACACAAAATACTACCAGACTATGTTTCCTAAGTGCGACTTAGAATCAAATCTGCCATTTAGAATTTGTCACTTTAAGTTAACAAAAACTCTGCCAATCAACGAAAACACTTGATTGAGTTTGGGCAACTAGCCATCGAAGTCACTGCTTCTGCAAACCTAATTGGTTTAAGTGATCTATTTAGTGTTTGAGTAAATTCATACTAGAAACACGGAAAAAAAAGCTGGTTTTTAGAAAGGGACCGTGAACCCTGACGTTATGGGGGCGGGGGGTCATTAATGCCGATCATGGTACCACCTCCATAAATTCTCAAAGCTTAAGGTTAGTCATTAAGTTTAGAACTATAAATTTCGAATGAGGTTTCCAAAAGTTAAACTTTCTAAGCTAATACTAGTTATACGAACCAACTACCTTTGCCCGGCATGGCAACATTCGGACGGGACATCTCCTATACTGACTGGCGTAGTTACCTCTGGCTTTGAGATCTGCTGAGAGTGTGCTAACGATTGCCTCCTGGGGCTGGGGTTATATACACATTACCGGAAGTTGGCGCGGACGCCGAGGATAGCTACGGAGGTCTGATTGGCTGAGGGCCTTGAGAACAATAGAAAAGTCGGCAGCGCAAAGGATTTTTCGCTTGGCGCCGTTTGAAGGAATAACTATGGACTGCGTGATAAAGAGAGGCCGGTAGAGTTAAACTCATTGTTTGGAACGTGAATAAGGCCTTTAATTACTAAGGATAGTTTTCTTATTTGACCACGATGTTAAGCATCGCGACTATTGAAGGAATGATCTCAATAAATTCGATTATTAACATTGGGGAGCCAGGTTTACTTTGGGAAATGGGTTGTTAAGTCGGTTTTGCTAGGAGCAACTAAGTACAAACAGAAAAGACGTGTCCGGAAAAATACGTAAATAAAAAATGTTGCCTAAGCTCGGGTAGTTGGGATGGCAAAAGATTACGTTAAATATTTCATAAAAGCAAAGTTTAAAAGTACCAGCAAGATGCTAAAACGCATTTAAATAGTTTTAATCATTTTTTGCAGCCGCAGATAATTGGTTTTGGCAGTTGGAAATTTTTCAAAAGTATTCAAGATCGTCACCGTAAATAAACTTAAGAAATATCAAAACAAAGTATCTGTTCGTTTATTAGGGAGGTTAAGTACCTTCGTAGAGGAAGCTCCTCCCTCTAAAACACTAAACTAATGTTTTCGGCTTTATGCCTAAGTAAAGATAAATTGCAAATACAAATTTATACAAGTGGCGAAAATGGCGTCTCGAGCGCTACGGTGATTTTACGGCATCAGTTTCGTGCGTTTTTCTAAAGGATGCTGTGAAAGTTCTAGAAGGAATTTTCGTGTTCTGTTTGCGGGGGAAAACAGATAAAGTTCATGGATATTAAGAGCTGTTTAGATGAGACGGATTGGTTCATTTTCTAGGAAGATACAGGCGTTTGAATTTCGGGGTTTTTCACGGCTGGGGCGCCGAGAAAAAAAAAGTGTTCGTTGCCGTAAACGAAGTTTTACCCTCAGGTTTTTGATGGTTTGAGGCGAAGTCTCCTCTCAAATCTAGTGAAGAACGGGCCTTCTTTACAGCATGGGGAATGGATTTTCGATGTCCTAATTAATAGACCTAATAGGTAATGCTGCCACCAAGGTGGGAAGTTAAAAGCTAAGCTGAGCTAAAAGTAGAGAATTGTCTAAATATTAACTACTAGCAGTTATCGGGATAGCAAACAAACCGGCGTTTAAAGCTCCTCATTTTCTTTAAGACAGTCAATTTTAAAGCTTACATTTTACAATTTGATTCGCTATTTACATCGTTAGCTTTGATGTAAAAGCATGTTCCTGAATTTACAATAAATTCGATAAGCAGAACTTTACTCTAGTTCACATTAAAATTTCGATTAGAAACAGTAATTTGTTGGGGTTCAACAGGAGCCCTCTACTTGTTTACAAAGTATACCTTAGTTATTTTTCAAATGGTACTCCCACAAGATCAAACTGTCCCACCAAGAATTTGCATTAGAATTGGGTTGTACACCATGAAGTGCCTTGCTTCTGCAAAAACTAATAGATCCGGTGACCTTGGTTGACATTAAGTTAGATTAATGAAAACGGTAAAAATAAAGCTGGTTTTTAGGAAGGGACCGTGAACCCTTACGTTATGTTAGTTAGTCCTAAATGCCGTTGGCTTAACACTTTAACGCCTATGGACGTACTATTACGTCTTTTGAACTTTTGCACAGCTGCCTATGGACGTACCAGTACGTCCTGAATGTTTTGGGGTGTATGCTAAAGTCAACGTAGGAGTACGTCCATCGCTCTTCATGTAATGTTGTTAGGTAATGTTTTTAGTGCACATATCAGTCGTTAGATGGCAGCACTGACTAGTCTGAGCTGTGTGAAATGGTGTTTGTTGGAAGTTGTATAGGTGCCTTGCTTAGCTGAATACAAAATGGCGGCCAACAATGTTGAACTTTTACGTTTTTGTGAGTTTGTCAACATTGTTTCGCTGCTTACTGTGCCAGTACTAATTCGTGTAAAAAATTTCTGCGTGCATCACCATTTAAGGCATACATTTCTGAGATAAGTGACTATATTTTAAATTATTGAGCTCCACTGCACAGCTTGAAATGATATTTTTGGTAAATGCTAAAATCGGTCAGGCTGTAATGCTAGTTCAAATTAAAAAGGTTAGGCATGAAAGTGTTAACTCACCATAATTTACTTTCAAAAGCTAAGTTTAGCTAAGTTTAAGTTTAGACTATACATTTTGAAATAAGAAAACTTTGTAGCTAAACTAAGTTACTACGAACCACTACTTTTGCCCAGCTTGGCAACAATCGGACCGTGACATCTCTACTCCCGACCGCTACCTCTCTAGTTTCTTAGATTTTTGAGCTGTGCTAAGGACTGAGGGCTGCAGGCCCATTTTTATGCCAGAGGTCGGATCCAAACAGACCAAGCGCGGACTCATGGGATAGCTAGGCACCTATGATTGGCTGAGGGCCAGGAGAACAATGGAAAGAGGAAGGAGCAAGACTCTTGATAGACAGATCGCTTGGAAACTTTTAAAGGATACAAGGCTTGTAAAAAGAAGGTGCAATTCGAGTTTAACTCTGTTAGGAATTGAAGCCTTTTAAATTAAACTATTTGATTGTAGGAATGCTCAGTTTTACTTTGCATGATTAATAGAAGGATAAGCTAGGTTCTATTGGCATTGGGATGGTAGCTACAGTCGGAGTTTTGGTTGGAGATTTGAAGCAACAAGATACGGTGGTCCACAAAAAACTGACGAGACAACATTTTCCAAGTCCAACTTTTCTACTTAGCACCCCCTCAGAACGAGGAGAGGACAGAAAACAAATCTAATTAAACTGGAAGATTTCTGTCCTCTCCTGGTTCTGATGGGTGCTAACTAGAAAAGTTGAACTTAAAAAATGCAGTAGTCAGCTTTTTTTGGACCACCCTGTATACATTTTAACTGGGTCCAGTAACATAATGCTAAAATAAAAGTAGAGCTCTGGTAGGGTTCATGGGAATAAATTATGTTTAAACTGGTGCAAATGTGTACAAAATAAAAGATTAAATATACCGGCTTAGGTAAATTTAATGCTACAATGCATTTAAGTTTAATTTTAAAGTTGTGTGCAGTAGCAGACAAGCGAATTTGGTGGTCGGACATTTTTCATGAATATTTAAAATCTTCACCTTAAAAACAAATAAATATCGTTCTAAGTGTGTATCCAGACATATATGTGAGGGTAAAGTGCCAATTGACAGCGCCTCGTATTGGACAACTAAGCTAGTGTTTTGGGCTTTTTGCCCCAAAGAATACTTATAAAATATATACAAATGCACAAGGCTTCTTGAATGATGGCGACTTTGACGCTGCGTGTGTTACGGCTCGGTTTGGAGCATTTTTCAAATGCATGTAGAAATTTATTGGTGAGGAGATTAGAGTTGTATTTTGGCAGAAGTGTAGAGGATGTGTTGGGCCATTAACCCTTTAAGGAGTGAGTTAAAAAAAAATTGTCGTCGCGCGTAGAGCGAGTTTTTTTTTTGGTACTCACCCAAGGAGTGAGGCACTAATGAAATATTTATTCTTGCGAAAAATATTGGACACGATGATCTCAAACTTGCTACGTGCACGCAACAGATATTCATTAAGGTACACAGAAAAAATCAGATAAATTGCTTTAATAGTTTTGGAGAACGATTTCCTAAAATTACGGGCGGTAATTAACTAAAACTGAAAATTTCCATATTGAAAAATCGCATCCGAAAGTCGGCGTTAGTTGGCTACAAAATGTTGTTCCCACCTGATAAGCGACAGTGTGAAGGTTTATAGGCTCCTTTTCCATTTTAGTTTTGCATCTTAGCTGCTATTTTAATTTTTTAATGCAATGAAACTTCATCTTTTTCGTAATTTTCAACGACGAACTGAACACAAGCGCTCACGTGAAATGCGGAGCACGCCATGGCGGTCATTGTGAAATCGCTCGTCAGCCAATGAGAACGCACCAAATCGGTCACGTGGTACCAACTGGCCAATGAGAGAACGTGATCTTCAAGTGTTTTGGAAATGTTGCTAGAGACAGCCAGAAACAGCCTCTAACATTCCGTCTGATTGGCCAATGCCAAATGGCCATCGAAATAATACGTTGAGGCCTGGGTAGAGGGGAATTCCAGCTTTGCAACGAATCCAAGATGGCGGCACCCAGTCAAACGGTCCGATCGCTACTGCTGATCAAAAATGACAAATTTGTTGCTTCTAACTTCGGAAAAAACGAACAAACGCGACATTTTTGTAGTTTTTAGTGAGACTACACTCAACTAAAGTGCTTTTTATGAAATTATAGACATCGGTAACAACATTTTAATTACAGAAATCGATGCACTACATATCAGGTAGCGAATTTCAGCGTTTCTCTTGTCAATATTTCGACCCGCACTTCCACGCACATATATATACGTTGATACTCCCATTGGGCCACATCGTTGCCAACGTATATATACGTTCATGTTCCTTAAAGGGTTAAGAGCTGAAGAAATTAGTAGGATTGGCGATGGTTTTAGTCCAAAGGTCTTTTTGTAGGCCTATATAGCGCTAGCGAGCGCTTGAAGAAAAAAAAGTGTTCGTTACAAGAACGATGATTTTTATGCCCTCAGTTTTTTGATCGCTGGTGTTAAGGTGGCCTCACCAAACGTGTCTGAATACGAGATCTCGTTACAGTAGGGTTCGACGACCTTGTCGGGTGTGAGAAAGTCGGCATAAAATACAGATGAAGTATTTTAGGATAGTAGTTAAAACGGGGTTTTTACCCCTAAAAATAGTTATTACTCATCCTAAAATACTTACCTGTGGGAACCCTCCTACATCGAACTGTCCTTTTGGATTAGTAAGACAAACTGTGAAGCAGGAATGAGGGGCACGGCTGTTAAGGCAATGGGC
>JAHWFP010188840.1:70384-86207 GCA_023313725.1 Lithobius niger
TCAATCGATTCTCCACATTTTCAAATGGAAACCGTGGCCTCTATTCGCGAATCCCTCCAAGTGAACGATTGGACCATCTCACTGGACCTCGCCGATGCCTACCTACACATCACCCTACATTCTGCTGTCCGCCACCTATTTCGTTTCATCCTCGACAACACCGTCTACGAGTATCTTTGTCTACCATTCGGGCTCAATGCAGCTCCAAGGATCTTTACCTACGTCCTCCGACCAATTCTAGCATGTCTCTACCAACAAGGGATCTGCATACACGCCTTTCTCAACGACTGTCTCCTCCCCCACAGGACCTCCCAGGGGTTACTAGTACACTTAAACACCGCCGTGTTACTTTTTCATCAGCTCTGCTTCGGTATCAATATCCCAAAATGCCGGCTTTGGCTGGCTCAACGCTTCGTCTTCCTAGGAGTATCCTACGACCTCCTTCAAGGGACGGTTGCGCCATCACCAGAACGGATCAAGACCCACATGCTGACTTCTCGACAATTTCTTCAACGTCGATGTGATGTCCTAGGCGGGGACACACCTTAGCCCAGCGTGGGCACCAATGGTAATAAACACACGGACTACCAGAGTGTAGGCTACAGCTGATAAGACAGCGAACTTCCTGTTTACTGCCCTTTAAATACAGGGAAGTCATGTGATGCACTTAAGACTATATACAGAAATGGAACAGCCTATTTAGTGGTTAAAGGGTTATTTTGGTAGGGTTAACATATAGACATGAAATTGATGGCTGCCATTGTGGAGCACACAAATGACGACTCCACAATGCAGCGAGCGAAAAAAAAAACAGAAAAAAAATAATCTAAGCCTAGCTGGAAATAAAATCATGATTACGAAGGCAAGATGTATTTTTTAGTGCACTACCTATTTTTAAAGAAAGATGCATAATTTTTCGCTTTCGAGGAAAAACTAAACACTATTTTTGAAAGCTGTTTTACAAAATAAAGAACTGAAGATGTACATGATTAAGCAAAAAATTAAACATTAATAAACTGGCTGAAAACTTGCCAGTTTTAAATTTCTGTTTTGATTTCTGGAGCAATTTTACAATAAATTCAATTTAAATTTTCAATGTTGTTGTTTTAATTTCGTAGCCTTTTTTGGTTAATTTTCTTTTTGCGGCAACCTTTTCTGCAGCTGAAACGCTACAGCGTTGCTGTGGACAAACATCTGGCATTGAGAATTCGGTGCCAAATTAGTTTCTTTGGATTAGGCTTCTCCGGAGTGGGAATTGCGGCTCCAAGCAATTTTTTGTTCCGATGTCAGAAGTGTTTAGGTACATGAAAAGACAAAAAGATACAAAAAAGATAAAATCGTGAAATCAATTTTTCACACGAACAACAAAATACACTTACATTTTTACCTAATTTTAAAGGTGGACATTTTTAAAATTAACAGAGCCGATTCTCTGCACGAATAACTAGGGGACAAAACGTTTTAGCGTTACTCGCTACAGTTCAAAAAGAACTATCATTTTAATTCATATATAACGGATTACAACAAAAAAAACGAAGAAGTTGTAGCCAAATGGTAATTTTGCAAAAAAACTACAAATTGAGCTTGTCTGGAGCTCTACGCAGTCTCTTTGAACGATGAGCATTTTGAAGCTGCGCTGCAATATCAACCTGTGTTGGTGATAGCACAACTTTGCGTTTATTGGGATTCGGTTTCGCTTTTTTGTTAGCATGACCTGGCTTCGGTGGTGATTGCTTAGTGGATGGTGACGTAATAATCGATGGAGATTGCGACCTTTCTGGCTTAGAATTTCCTTCAAGAGGGGCGCTGGTAGTAGCCAAAGGTGATTGGCTATTTACGTTAGCAGACTCATCCACTTCGTGTGTGTGGGGTAATTTCGCTGGAGATTTCCTGCCACCTGGTGACTTGCGATGTAAATTCTCAGGTGATTTTTCAAGCTGTTGGATTGGTGGAATTTTTCCCTCAGTAACAGAAATTGACTTTCTGGATTGGCTGAGAGATCGACGCTCAGGAACTACGTCAGCGAAACTTGGCTTTTCACGTTGTTTGCCACCAAAAGACATGCGTTTGAAATTTGAGTGATTATGCATGGAGAAATTACTGCTTTTCGCCGTCGAAACAAGTGCGTTTGGAGGCTGTTCTGGATAATCATTTTCCGCGGTATGTAACCTTAGCTGTTCGCGATGTTTGCGAATCGTTTTACCATTAGTATCAACGATAGTATAGGACTGATTTTCACATTTTTGGTTAACCGTACCGACTGACCATAGCCTGTCATTTGTCGTTGAAAAGTCACGATACCAAACCTTTTCACCTATTTGATACGTTTTCAACTCACGATGGTGGGTGCTCTGTACTTGTTTTAATTGTTTACGGCGTACGGCTGCAATAGGGCCAGGGAACAATAAATCCAGCCGAGACTTTAATTCTCGGTTAAAATATAATTTTCCGGGTGTTGCTTGCGTGGTAGTGGAGATAGTGATTCGTGCTGATAACAAGAATTTATACTCTCTTGAATAGTAGACCCCTGTCGCCGCGCGGCCTTGTAGACTCTCTTGAAATTACGGACGTATACCTCAGCCAAACCGTTGGTCCAAGGTGCAAAACTTGGCCCGGTCATGTGCCTAATTCCGTTGGATTTTAACCAATTTTGGAATTCTGCGGACAAAAATTGGGCAGCATTGTCCGTAACTAAGCTGTCCATTAAGGGGAGATGCTACTCTAAAAAACTGAAAATTTGGCCAAAATTGTGATTTTTAAAAATTGTCATATTTGTTATTAGTGATGTGTTCCCTACCAGAATCCAAGGTATTATTTGTGAAAGAGGGTTATATTATTTTTAATAAATATTTTTATGAGCCGGTGTAAAAATAAAAACGTATAAAACTCTGCATAAAATGAAAAAAAACTTTTCTCTTTGCAAGCCTTTTTCTCAATACTAAGTTCATGCGTTACATGCTTACTAGGGAAATCAACTGTTTCTAAAGTATTGCTCCTTTCGGCTTGATTTTTTTTGGAGGGGTGGGGTACATAGCCTACCAAACGATAAGACCATTTGAGTGGGGGTGAGGCATGAGCAAGGTTAATTAAAAAAATTAATAAAGTAAAATATTATCAAATTTAATATTGTAATGCTTAGATATTACGTAAATTTATAAATATGGCTGGCCTCACATGAAATATTTTGGTCTTATTGCGTTGCCTGACATATTAGGTGAAACCTAAGTGCATAAGATTTTCTGTAAATGAATTAGGAAAGGTAGGTTTGATTTCCCAATGAACTACTACAAATGACTTCGATTCATAATAAAGGGGCGTGGCACGGGAACCAAATTTTATTTTTTAGTATGGTTTTATGCCCCAAATAGATACACCAAGTCAAAAATCTCTTAAACCACATTAACAGATTTTTTGGGTAGCATCTCCCCTTAAACCATATAAAGCTATATGATTGTTTAAAACGTCAATGACACGCGCGGACATTGTTGACTTCATTTTATGCACAAAAGGAATTTTTGAATGTGCGTCTACAAGAATGAAAAACATGTAATTGTCCATCGGCCCCAAAAAATCAGCGTGTAAGCGATTGTTTGGTTTTAGTGGATATTCCCACGTATGCTTAGGACCTGACGTTTGAGTATCTTTATACTCTTGACAATTTTGGCATGATTTGACTTTATTTTCAATGTCGGAGTCAATCTTAGGCCACCAGACTTTTTGTCTAGCTAAACTTTTCAATTTAACTATGCCTAAGTGAGCACTGTGTAGATCTTTCAAGATTTGTCTCCGCAAGTCCGTCGGTACCAGGACTCTATACCCCCAAAATAAGGTTTCGTTTTCGACAGTGATTTCAGCACGACGTGTGAAGTACGGTAACAGATCGGGAATTTCGCATTTGTCAGGCCAACCATGGTTCACATAACGATAAACTTTTGAAAGGATTTTATCACGTTTACTTTCAAGAACGAGTGTCTCGTTTAAAACTGGAAGATTAGAAATAGTTTCTAAAGCAAGAATATTGTACTGCTCTTCTACTTTCTCGAATTCCTCGGTATTTGGGAGGGGAAGGCGCGATAAGGCGTCTGCCGTCAAATTAAGTTTACCGGGAATGTGTTCGAATTCGTAATCGTAAGCATTAAGCATCACTGCCCAACGCTGAACCCTGGCGGCTGCCATCTGCGGTATTCCTTTTTTTAGGGCCAAAAATCCAAACTAAAGCCTTCTGATCAGACTGCAGTATGAATCGCTGACCATAAACGTATTCATGAAACCGTTTCACTCCCCAAGCCACGCTGAGAGCTTCCCGGTCAAAATGCGAGTAGCCTCTTTCCGCTTGAGTGAGTTTACGTGAAGCGAAAGCTATCGGCTGTGATTCACCGTTTTTCATGACATGCATCAGGCACGCGCCGACCACGTAGGGTGAGCCGTCACAAACGAGCTTGAGCTTTAATTTCGGATCGTAATGAACCAGAACTTTTGATTTAGGAAATAATTCTTTTACTTTACTCACGGCTTGGTCGCATTCTGCCCTTCAAACCCACTTCACACTTGGGCTTAACAAACGTGTTACTGGTGACAGAATATGAGCGAGATTCGGTAGATATTTTGAGTAATGGTTTACAAAACCCAGAAAGCTCTGTAGCTCTTGAATACATGTTGGGTTAGGAGCGTTTGTGACTGCTTCGATAACCTCAGGGAGTGTATGCAAGCCTTCTGCATTTATCATGTGGCCTAAATATTTTAATTCAGGCCGCGACAGTTTGCACTTCTCGATCCTAAGTTTGGCTCCTGCATCTTGTAAAGCATTTAACAGTTTATTTAACGATTCGTCATGCTCACCCCCTTCCCGCTCACCAGGATGTCATCATAAAACGGGAGACATTTGGGGATTTTACTGGTGACTTGAGTCATTACCCTCTGGAAAATTCCAGGACTGGACGCCAGGTCCAGGGGTACACGAAGCCATCTAAACAAACCCAGGGGTGTATTTATTGTCAAAGCTTCTTGTGACTCTTTGTCGAGTTCAATTTGCAGAAATGCATCCTTAAGATCGATAAGGGAAAAAGTGTCACTGCCTGCTAATTCACTGAATAATTCTGCGGCCGTGGGAACTGGATAGTGGTCGACTTCGAGTTGAGGGTTCACGGTGGTTTTATAATCACCAATCACTCGGATTTGACCATCCGCTTTGTGAACTATGACGATCGGCGTAGACCACTGAGAAGTTTCCACAGGCTCTAGAATTCCAAGGCCAACCAATCTACGAATTTCTTGGTTAACCTTTTCTTTGAGTGCTAACGGAACTGGTCTTACACGACTGTACACAGGCTTGGCATCAGGTTTTAAATGAATTTTGGCTTGAAAATTCTTAAACTTAACCATGCCTTCAGAAAATAGCTCCGGGAAACCCTTCACTATTTCGGAAGTGTCAACTGGCGTAATGCTAGTTTTAATTTTCTTAACACTTTTCTTAGGTTTCACTTTCGTTTGTAGGTCGTAAAAAGGATGGAAATTAACTCGAAAAATAGAAAGCCAGTCCTTTCCCATTAATGCAGGTTTATATAATTTTGAAACTAAAGCATCCAAATGTTCGATTTGACCTTGAACTTCAACCTTCAGACTTACAGTGTAAATCATGTTCTCAATTCCGTCAGTGTATGAGTGTATCGAGTACGGACTGAGTTTTAAAGGACTGTCCGCAAAATATTTTTGATGCCACTCAATAGGGATAATGGATGCATCTGCCCCAGAATCAAGTTCCATTTCTAGCTTGACACCATTTAGGCAGACTGGCATTTTCCATTTATGGATTTTCGTAGAATTAACTACTACTATTATTTTGTTGGTTTGTAGGGGAATTGAAATCTGGTCCGCAGCCTGACTCAGTCCAAGAGTATTATTTTTCAGTACAAGATAGTCGTTGTCTGAATCGTTATCAGACCCGGAACCAGACTCTGAATTTTCGGCTTCAACATCCTGGCTTCTTCACTATCACTTTCGCGTTCGAGTTTGTTGACGCGTTTTTTGTAGCTATACTTTTGTTTTGTGTTCGGCCTAGCCCTAAAATTTGTGCTAGAACTTGCTTTATGGTGGTCGAGTGATTTTAAAGTTCTATTCGAATGACTAGATTTTCGGCACACGGCTTTTAAATGGCCGACAGTGTGGCAACGGCCACATGTATAGTCTCGATATTTACAACGTGTTTTCACGTGGCCATTTTTGCCGCAACAATAGCAAATGAAATCCTTAGTGGATTTAGGCCTACTTGATGTTTTGCCCGATTTTTTAGCTACGTAGTTAACAGCTTTAGAAGGGCTTCTCAAAACGCTTTGGTCCGTTTCAGCAGATTCTAAGGATAAAGCTAAGGATGTTGTAGCCTTTAAATCCAGAGTCTGCTTCAACTTGCGTTGAATGACTTCTGACTGGATCCCCCCAATTAGGCGATCCCTAATCATTTCGCTGTTAATATCTTTAATTTTAACGAAGTCATAATACTTTGTCATTAGCTTTAATGCAGCTAAATATTCCCAGATATTCTCATCTGATTTTTGCGATCTTCTAAAGAATTTAACACGCTCAGATACCACTGAGGGCACTGGCTCAATGTCGTCTAAAACTGTTTTAACGAGCTGATCAAATGTTAATGAGTCGGGCAAATCAGGTGAGAGGATATTAAGAATTCTATCAAACATTTTCTGGCCCACAGATGCCATTAGAAAATTAACTTGCTTCGTTGCTGGTATTTCTTTAGCTAAAAAAAAGTAACGAATTCGGCTGGAGTATTTCTCCCATGTGTCAGACTCGCAATCGAATTCCGAAAATAAACCAGCGGTTTTAGACGAACCCATGTTGACGTCTTCACTATCACTAGATTCAAAATTTAGATTTAAATTAGAACTAGCTTCATTAACGCTTGCGTTCACTACTGAATCATTTTCAGTTTCACTTTCACTGCTAAGTTTAGCAGTTACAGGTGGTTTGCTACCGACACCTGTCTTTGGCATAAGCCTACAAAATTAAATTTAATTACAATCCTGTTTAACATGCAAGGAATAAACTGGAGCACTCAAGACTACCGGTCACTTATTTAAACACAGAAATAAATCAAGCTTGACTGTAGCCTACCTAGTTGTATAAATTAACTGCCTACAAGTTAAATTTAAAGGGACTAGGCTTTGAAAAAATGTTTTACGTTCACCATTTGCAACGTTTTACAAAACAACACTTCTGGCCTAAGCCTCAGCACAGACCAGATTTCACTAAATTTGAGCATAAACCTACGGTGTTAAATTTTACACCGGCACACTCTAGCCCGAATATGGGCAATGGCACAATCGAATTTACAAGGGTTAATTTAGCAGCGCATTTTTCGAACCTTCAGGTTTATAATACTGCCTGTGCGGACACGCCAGTGCGTCGCTCTAAAACACTGCCAAGGTAAAATTAACCATAATAAATCCAATTGCCCACTTCGGTTCTAGTTGTTAAGGTACTAAATTTAACTGTTATTTCGTACCACACAGCACTACCACGTCAAAATAACACTGTTTGAAAAAGTTTAAACTCTGATAGGAATTCAGAGCACTAATTTTCATTGCCAAAATGAAAAAAAATTTGCAACTTACCACAAATATGGAGCAAAGATGTGGTTGAAGACCTATCAGTTTAAGCTTAAGTTTTTAATGATTACCAAAGGTACCGGACTCGTCGCCAACTGTGATGTCCTAGGCGGGGACACACCTTAGCCCAGCGTGGGCACCAATGGTAATAAACACACGGACTACCAGAGTGTAGGCTACAGCTGATAAGACAGCAAACTTCCTGTTTACTGCTCTTTAAATACAGGGAAGTCATGTGATGCACTTAAGACTATATACAGAAATGGAACAGCCTATTTAGTGGTTAAAGGGTTATCTGGTAGGGTTAACATATAGACATGAAATTGATGGTTGCCATTGTGGAGCACACAAGTGACGACTCCACAGTAGACACCACACCTTCCAGGATTTTGCATCCACCATAGAGACAGTTGACTCCTTCGCAAACCTGGTCCCATATGGCAGATGGATGGCTCGTCCCCTCCATCACTACCGTCTGGCACAGTGGGGGGGGGGGGGCAACTCAAGCCTTGCCCTCAAGATGCCTCCTCGGACCCGAGACCCATCCTTCCCGATGACAACCTTCCTCTGGTGGATGGATGTCATGAACTTGACTGCGTCCGTTTCCTTACACGAACCCTCCCCCAATATCCACCTGTTCACATATGCCTCATGTCTGGGATGGAGGGCGCATGTCGACAACCTCACGGCCTCCGGCCTGTGGCCTGCGGACACTACCGTGCATATCAACCATCTAGAACTTCGTGCGGTTCTTCTCGGCCTTCGCCGGTTCCAGGAGTTCCTATCCTCCAAAATAGTCCAGATACATATCGACAACACAACAGCTGTAGCTTACCTGCGCAAGGGCGGTGGGACTCGCTCCCAATCCCTCCACCGCATCACATCCGAGAACTTTCAGTTCTGCATCGCCGCCCGCATTCGGTTACTACCATTTCACATTCCGGGACCCTTGAAAGTCATAGCCGACTCCCTCTCTCGCATGAAACCTCCGATCAGCGAGTGGGCACTACACCCGTCCGTGTGCCATGCCCTCTTTCAATTGTGGCATCGCCTGACAATAGACCTGTTTGCCACGAGGTTCAACAACAAACTCCCACTGTTCGTCAGCCCACTACCGGACCCACGGGATTGGGCGGTGGACGCCCTCACTCTAGACTGGAACCATCTTCATGCTTATGCCTTCCCTCCGCCTCGTCTCCTACCACTAGTCCTCCGCAAAATTGCCAATTGCTTGGGACGGTTTCTCCTGATCGCACCGAACTGGCCGTCCGCAGCCTGGTTCCCCCTCCTCCCGTCCCTCATAGATTTCCCGCGCCAATTACTGGCGCGACAGGACCTCCTCTCCCAGGACCAGGGACGGTTCTACCATCCGAACCTATCCTCCCTACAGCTTCACGGGTGGCTACTATCATCCGACTCCTCCGCTCAACAGGCGTTCTTGAAGACGATGCCTCTCGCATTGCCTCCAGAGCAGTACGGTCCTCCACTACAAAAGTTTATGACAGCCACTGGAAACGGTGGTTTCATTGGTGTATCTCACAGCAAGTCAGTCCAATCTTTCCACCTATGCACGACCTCCTCCGCTTCCTTAACTCTTGTTTAAGGAAGGTTTACAAGGCTGCAGGTCAGCATTGAATGCCGTCTTCAAGGCTGCCGAGAATACTGCCCTCCTCGCGGATTATCAGATCTCTTCACTAATCCACTCGTTCCAGTTAGATCGTCCACGGCTTCCCAAGAAATTTGCAGACTGGGATCTATCCATCGTCCTTACGGCTTTAATGGCTCCTCCCTACGAACCTTTAGGCTCTGCACGCCTCAGCCACCTAACGCGGAAAACCATTTTTCTGGTTGCCCTGGCCGCTTGTCTTCGCTGTAGCGAATTACAGGCCCTATCCGCACGTGAACGAGACTGCTTTTTTCTGCCGGACTTTCGCGGTGTCACTCTTCCCCTGACTCTTCTTTCCGGGCAAAAACCGAGAAACCCACTGAGGGGCGCACATAATACCATCCTCATCCAACATCCTGGGGGATGATCAAGAATGGACTTTGTGTCCTGTACGAGCCATCCGCTGTTACCTGAAAGCATCTCTTCTTATTAGACGGGACCGTACTCAACTTTTTGTCCCGTTCAACAGTAGGACTGGCCTCACTTCTGCGCGGATGATTGCCTCGCCACATAGTCCAAGTCCACATCGGCAACACCACCGCTGTTGCATACCTTCGGAAAGGAGGTGGGACACGATCCCTGTTTCTCCATCACCTCACATCCAAAATCTTTCAATTTTGCATCCAGCACCAAGTTTGTCTGCTCCCGCTCCACATTCCCGGCAACCTGAATGTGATTAACGTTTCCCTGTCACGACTTGCCCCGCCAGCCAGCGAGTGGACACTTCACCAGGCCGTTTGCACCAGCATATTCAACATCTGGGGTCTCCCGATGCTAGATCTCTTCGCCACCAGGCTCAATGCCAGACTTTTCCACTTTGTCAGTCTACTCCCCGGGCGTGGGCAGTGAACGCTCTCACTCTCGATTGGAATCACCTATTCGCCTATGCCTTTCCTCCTCCACGACTGCTACCGCTAGTGCTCCACAAAATTGCCAACTCCTACGGCCGGTTCCTACTCGTAGCCCAGGATTGGCCAGTAGCAGCCTGGTTCCCGTTGCTCCTAGATCTCCTCATCGATCTACCTCGATCATTGCCATTAATTCCGAATCTACTCTCTCAGGCCATGGGATCGGTCCCTCGTCCGAACCCTCAGGCACTCAGACTTCACGGGTGGCCTTGTCTTCGAATGTCAGGCATTTTTGAAGACAAGGCCATCCGTATTGCCTCTCGTGTCGTCCGCACCTCTACCAACAAAATTTCCGACAGCCACTGGTGATGCTGGCTTCGTTGGTGTATCAAAGAACAGGTTAATCCAGTCAACCCCCATGCCTAAATTACTCCGATTCTTGACATCATTATTTAAGAGCGGTTTGCGAGGTTCTACGATCCTCGTTTACCGATCCACCCTGAATGCTGTCTTCCGGGCTGCAGGGAAGACTGATCTTCTTAATGATTACCGAATCTCCTTTGTAACGGCGGACGCTACGACGGCTTAGGTGCTTGTAACGCCCCCGGTTTCCCTGGTGTACGTGGAGTTTCAGCTTGAGGTTAATCGGTGTTAATGACGACTTTTTACGTTATTCAACACAGCATGGACACTGTCCCAGCATGGGGGATGAAGCGCCGGTCCTAATTAAAGGGGCCTAACCTTAAACTGTCGGTATCGCTGCCACCAACGGTGGATTTAACTGTTTAACTAGCTAAAATCTAAAAATGGGCTACATATTTAATTTTACACTAAAATACAATTAATCAAGTCTAGCAAACGACTGAAGCTTAAAACTCCTGGTTTTATTTTTGCGACAGAGAATGAAAACACTTTTACATTATAGTTTGCTTCTAAAAGCTTTTGAATACCAATTATTTAAATAGGCAACAAGTTTACATTTACATAAAGTAGCAAGTTTGAATATACACTTAGTATTTCATAGAATCAGACAAACACACTTGGTTCGAATAAAGTTTTAAATTTTCACATTAGAAAAAGTAAATCATGAGTGCTCCCGGAGACACCCGCAAGACTAAACAGCCGCAACTGATAGTAGTCTATCTGACAGTATGTTTCAACATGATCAACCGTCCACAGTTATGTTTCTAAGTTTTCCAAGCACAAAAAGATCAACCTCCCTTAGTTCCCTCGAGAACTGTTCTAAGTAATAAAAAGCCCGGCAATTTTACACTTAGGCATCAGTTTGTTTCAATTTGCCTTCCACAAAGATCAAACCGTCATTTAGTTTAGATTAAAAATCCATTTAAAGTAAACTGGAAAAATTTGGTTTTTAGGAAGAGAACCACTCTGACGTTATGGGGTGAAAGAAACCTAAGATGCCGCTACAGGCGTCACCACCATAATTTTCCCTAGCTAGAGAGTTAAGTTTACAATTAAACTAGAATTTAGAATATGGGGGTCCTAAATTAAACTTTCAAAAGCTAAACTATAACATACGAACCACTACCATCGTGCCCGGCATGGCATTCTCCGGACATGGCGTCTCCACTCCCGACTGGCGTGACCGGTCTCTAGCTTGAGATCTGTGAGCTGTGCTGACTGAGCTGTAGAGGGAGGGCAACTGGGGCTTTTTATGCTGGAGCAGCGGATTTTCTGGACCTTAGCGCGGACGCCGAGGAGAGCTGCGGGGGTCTGATTGGCCGAGGGCCTCGAGAACAATGGAAAGTGGGAGGAGAAGTCGGTTGAACAAAGGAACTGGGTGCAGAGCCGTTTGAAGGAGTGGGAACATGTAAAACGGAAAAAGATCGGCCTGTTTTGAGTTTCACTCAATTGAACTTTCGGAAATGGGCCTTTACTTTGTATTATCGGCTACGGATTGAATATTTACATGTCTGCAACGTGATTAGGCTCTTGTTAAAGCTTATTACTTGGCTTTGGGTAATGTCTAGAACATTACTATTAAATTAAACAAGCTTTAACGGTAAACTGTAGTGTTAAACACCACAACTAGTTTTGGCTGGGGAGGGGGGCAAAATTGGGTAATTCGAAGTTTCTGCACAGTTTGACTTTCGGATTTGGTTTGAACAGATCTTCTTAAGAATTCTTTTAGTGTTTAATAGTAGATCAAGCTATTTGCAGATTTTGGTGGGTCACAGTCAGGTCCAGAGGAGAACTAAAATAAACATATATACACTGAAAAATTCGTGTCCGGTAGAATGCCAGGTCGTAATGCGTTTATACGTTTGAACACATGGTAGCGTTTCTGGGGGTAAAAGAATATAAATAAAGTATAAATGCGGTTAAATAAATTAGCTTAATTGAATGCTATAACGCATTAAGTTACAGAGAACATTTAACGTTTAAAAGTTTAAAGTTAAAATTCGATCGTTGTGGAAATTTTCCATATGGATTGCGGCCGACAAACACAATAAAAAATATCACACTTCAAAATGGTTGTCTGTACAAACCTCATACAATACACTAAGCTAATATGTTTGGGCTTTTTGCCCTAAAAGAAAAGAATAAAATGAAGATACAGAAATACAGAATTTTATAATGGCGGCCATGATGAAGGTGCGATGTAGTGAGTTTGAGGTGATCTTCAAACGTAGTTTTATGGTTCTTCCTGGTGGAAAGTCCGGATTTGGGCTTCCCCAAGAGTCTTGTATTTTGACAGGCTATTAAATGTCGAAGAGTTTGTGGAAATCGGACCATTATTGCGAAAACGGCCAGATATGCCTCGGCGAGGCATTTGGGTGCCTCGAGAAAAAAAAATTTCATTTTTGGAAAAACAGGCGTTTTTCGGTGGCGCTCGTTTACACCTTTTTAATCCATTCCTTGTAGCGGCGGACGCTACAACTGGCTAGGTGCTTGTAACGTCTCCGCACTCATGGTTGACTTTCTTACATGTAGAAATGACTCGGTCAACTATTTTGGTTTAAAACAGCTCTGTAGGGCCTCAATCCGGGAGGGAGTGAAGACAACTTTCCTAACTAAATTAAATTAGGCTATCCAGTATTTCTACCTGGTCTTTAAGGCTGCCACCACCGGTGGGTAAGTATAAAAGCTAAGGGGGTTTAGAATAAAATGGGCTACATGTTATTTAAACGCAAGCAATTAACCTGCACTAGAAACCATACTTGTAGTTTTAAAAACTCTTGCTTTTAATAAAAATAACAACAAATGAAAATTACATGTTGGTCACTAGTTTACATGAAAAGCTTTGAACTAAAGCAAGAAGGCTTTCCGTGAAAGCAAAAGAATTTACATTTAGAAAATTCAAGAACAAAAAGCAACAACGGGCTTTTTATATTATTACACTTTTCGAATAGAAAATGTAGGTTGAATTCCAGAAGAATCCGTTAATTTATAACCGCATCCGCTAAATTATACAATTAACCCAGACAGAAAAATCTCTCGCAAAAGATTCCCGTATCCTCAAGGGCCACTGTCTACCGTTTAAATTAAAACGTGGTTTAAGATAAACAAAGGAACATTGGTTTTTAGGAAGAGAACCACTCTGACATTACAGCAAGTAAAGGCCAAAAATGCCGTTTGGCTTACACCACTGTAAAAATTCTAAAACAAGAGGTAAGTTAAGATTAAACTATAAAATATAGAATGGGGGTCCTAAAATTAAACTTTCAATTTAAACTAGTACTACATACTGACCACTACCTTTGCCCGGCATGGCAACCTTCAGAACGCGGCATCTCCACTCCTGACCGGCCGTGACCACCACTTGTTTTAGATCTGTGAGCTGTGTTATGGATGGGGGGGACTGGGGCTTTTATGCTAGAGCGTCGGATTTTCGTTACAAAAGCGCGGACGGGTAGGAGAGCTACGGGGGTCTGATTGGCTGAGGGCCTTGAGAACAATGGAAAGTGGGAGGAGAAGTCGGGTAAACAAAGGCTTTTGCTTGGGAGCCGTTTGAAGGAACAGGGACTATGTACACATGTGCCAATAACGAGTTTTGAACTGTTTGACAAAGGAAAATTGACTTTTTAGTTACTTTAAGAGTTTTGGTGTACAAAATATTAAACTACAGTGTTATGCACTGCAACTATTGAAGGAAGGGGGACGAGGTATAATGCACAGTTTGACTTTGACCATTTAATTAAAGGAACAGATCGTTTGTTTTGCATTCGGATTGTTGGTAGTCACGGTCGAGTCTACACTTTACTATTTACAACAAATACAATTCACGTTCGTTTAAATTGTTGCTGAAGGAAGGCTAAGCAGAGGTAGTGATCCGGGGGCAAAAGATTAAACTCAAAAGGTTAAATAAACCAGCTCAGTAAAAAGATTCTATGAAAATTATAAGTTGAGTTTTGTCTCGGCAGAGAATAGCGATAGAGAAAAGTCGGACATTTTTCATGACAATTGGTGCACAACAAATAGAATAAAAAATATCTGTATCCAACATATATGTGAGGCCTGCAATAAAATAAAAAGAAGTAATTACATTTGTACATGAGTTTTGAAGTTAGGGCGGCGGGAAGTGTGAGCGCTACTGCCCGGTTTGGTGACTTTTTGTTAGTGATGCTGTAGACAAACCAGAAGGAAATTTAATTTTCTGTTTTCACCGGAATACAGTTCAAGTGAGTGGCTATTAAGAGCTTCTATGTTTGGCCGATTCTGATGGTAACTTCTTGTCGAATTTTCCAACCAAAGATGAGGATTTCTGGTCGGGGGAGGGGGGACCTGAAGTGTGGAGCTTCAGAAAAACTGAGTTTTTCCCCGAGGTTTTTGATGTTTGGAGTCCGGGTATCCTCTCCAATCATGCCGCAGCACAGAATTTCATTACATCCTTTCAAATGGATAGGCCACGATTATGCCGACAGTTTCCCGACTGGGAGTTGTCCACTGTCCTATCCGCTTTACTATCCCCTTCCTATGAGCCCATGGGATCCTCTCAACTTAGCAATCTCACCAGGAAAACTATTCCTTGTAGCACTTGCTGCCTGTCTTCGCTGTGGAGAACTTCAGGCTTTATCCCCCACCGCCTCCGATTGTTTTTTCTCTGATAACTATACTGGTGTTACTTTGACTCCATGTGCTTCCTTTCGGGCAAAAACACAAAAACCCACTGAACAGACAAAGCCTTTCATCATTCCCTCTCTCTAATATTTTGGGCGACGACCAAGAGAGAGCCTTATGTCCTGTACGAGCAATCCGATTCAACCTCAAAGCGTCCAAGCTGATTCGAAATGACCGAACCCAGTTGTTCATTCCTTTCAACAATAGAACTGGCATAACCTCCACTCGCATGATTGCCACTTGACTCAAAACTGTCATCGTACAGGCTTATAAAGCCCTGGATATTAACTGTTCATCGGAAGGAATTAAAGTAACGGCACATGAACTTCGTGCTATCTCTACTTTCTGGGCACACTACAGTAATATACCAATCACTGACATCATGCAAGCGGTATCTTGGCGTAATCCCACTGTTTACACTTCTCACTATCTCCGGGATATGTCTCATAAGGCTGATGGACCATTTGTATCATTGGATCATTTGTAGCGGCCCAACGTGTACTGTAACTCCTTTGCGCACTTTGTTCTGTGTAGGGAACCGGTCGCTACCTTAGGGAACTTGGTCAAATGGCGCCCGCCGCTGTGAAATGCTTTAAAAAAGGTAATGT
>JAHWFP010188840.1:105340-122147 GCA_023313725.1 Lithobius niger
TTAACTCTACAAATAATAACTGGGTAAAAACAACTGACGTTTAAAACGCTTGGTTTTATTTATGCAGTTAGACAAAATATAAAAGAAAAACACTTTACATTTTCACACGAGTTTTTACAACTGAAAGCTTTTGAAAATAAAGCAACGAATTTACTTTAATAAATCCCACAACGAACAAGGCGTTTAGAAAATAGCAATCTTTACATCAAGAAAAATTCACTCAGGTATGTTTCAACCTCCTAATGCAAAAGCAGCCACAAGTTACAATTAGGCCTACTGTATGTTGTTTGCGCACAAACTCAACTAAAACTTCCAGTTAAATCTGGCTCAACGGGAGCACTAGCAATTTAAGCAGGACTTTCACTTAAATTAAATTATTTAAAATAAGTAAGATAGACTTGGTTTTTAGGAAGGGAACCAGTCTGACGTTTATGATTAACTAAGTTCAGAAACTGCCGATGGACGAAGTTAAAACATAAATTTTCAAACTAGGAGTTGCTTTAAATTAAACTATGAATTTAGATTTGGGGGTCCTAAATAAAAACTTTCAATTTTAACTACATGATACGAACCACAACCATAGTACCCAGCATGGCAACATTCGGACGGCATCGTTCCGGTCCCGATCGGCGTGACCACCTCCTAGTCTGAGATCTGTGAGCTGTGCTAACTTTGGGATTGCAGGGCTGGTGGTATATATGGGTGAGGGAGGGGGCGGACGTCAGCGACGACTTCACGTTTTGGCGGCAAGCGAGGCAGGCAGGCTTGGAGGAGGGAAATTTGTTCAAGTCCCAAAACGAGCTGTACTACGTGAGGGCTTTAAAGGGAAGTGTAACGATCTGAATTGGCCTTTACATGGTAGAGAACAGGGGGGTTGTCGCTGATTGGCTGGAGCTTGGGAGCTTTGAGTGGCTGAATTCCGGACCGTTGGAGCCGTTGAGGGTTTAGAGTTCTGGAAGGGTTTGGTGAGTTGATGGAAACGCAACAGTCCGAACTACGATATTACGTATCGCAACAATTGAAGGAGGCGGGGGGGGGGGGGGACGAAGTGTTATGCACAGAATATCAATTTAATGGCATGGAAACATATCTTTATATTGGATTGTTTTAATAGAAGGATAATTAGTCTCGTATTGTATTGGGAACATGGGGTGGTCACCCTCGGCGATTTTCGTATCCATATTTACAAACAAAAACAAAAAGTGGTGTCCGGTAAAATTGCCGTAAAAATCTTTTGAAGTTGAGGACCATGGTTGTGTTCAAGGGGCAGGTTAAAATAGTAAAAGAGTAAATAATTAACGTAGTGAAAAATGCTAAAACGCAATTAAGGTGGGGGCATTAACTTTGTAGTGGCAGAACTTAGTTATCATGGAAATGTTTAATAAAAATTGTGCGCGCTACAAATCAAAATAAAAAATATCACATTTGACAAGTTCACATCCTATTTATGAGGTTAAGTACCTGTGCAAAGGAAGCTCCTCCTACCCCACAACTAATCTAAGCTAGGTCGGCTTTATGCCTATAAAAATTAAAAAGAAATCATTACAAATGTACAAAGTGCTTGGAGTTACGATGACCGGAAGTGTGTGCGTCGCGGCACAGTTTGGTGACTTATTATTAAGCTTGTAGCTGGAGAACCAGAAGGAAATTTTGAGTTCTGTTTTCGCAGAATGGAAGAGTAAAGTTGTGGCTATTAAGAATTTCTATGATGGGTCAACTCGGATGGTAACTCCTGTAGATACAGTGGTTTGAAGTTGGAGGTCGGACAAGTCAAGGGCGGGGGGCCAAGACTTGGGAAAAAAAACTAGAGTTCGTGGAAACGATTTTTACCAGCTGTTTTTTGACAGCTGGAGTCCCGGTATCCTCTCCAAAAGGGTTTTAGGCCAAAAAGCCCTTACAATGGAAACATACTTCGCCCCAGCTAGGAAGTTGAAGACCTCATCCGATGTAGTCATCGGGTAGCCATCCGTCTTAATTTGAGCGTTAAGCTTCCTGTAGTCAAGAACAGGGCGATAGCCTCCACCGTTCTTCTTCTGCTTTAAAAGAAAGGAGAGCCCCACTCGCTGATGGTAGGCTCGATCCTATCGCTAGCCAAAAGCTCGTCCACCATTTTGTCAATTTCCTTACGGACGTTAGGATTCGCTTGGTAGATCCGCTGAGCTTGTGGGCGAGGAACGTCGTGAAACTCGATCTTGTGGGTATGGCAATCCGTGCGACCTGGTTTACCCGGAAACATGTCTTTGTGCTTCTCTAGAAAGCCTTGAAGATATTCAAACTGACTGTCCGTCATACTGTTGAATTCCTCCGACCCACCGACTGTCTCAACCCTCCACATGGGATAAGCCTGCGGAGTGAGCGGGTCAGCACCACGTTGTGAGAGTGGGAACTCAAAAGTCCTCATAACCAGGAAAGTAGCCTTTGTCGTTGACCCAGTCTATGCGAAGGTTGGTAGATTTCAGGAAGGTCTTGCTCAAGATGCACCTGCACGCTAGAGTCTCGTAAATCTTGAATGGCACCGTTAGATGTTTCCCATGAACTGTAAAAGGCAATTCAATCAGACCGACTGGCTTGAACACAGTACCATCCGCAAGTTGCGACTCCGTCCCTTCATACTCTTGAACCAGTGCATCTGGCCAGATCCTGTTGAGAAAGCTGCGAAGGATCGCGCAGTCCGAGGAATCTGAGTCTAGCTCTGCGTAGAAGTTGGTCTTCTGAACGGTAATTGGCAAAGTGTGAGCCGAAGTACTCGAGCTGTTCGACTTAAGAGAAGCCTTCTCTTTCTTTGGTTCGGGCATTCTCTGGAAAAATGTCCAAGTTCTCGGCAGTTGCAGCATTCTTTGTCCGCCTTCCTGTCCCTTTTAGGTTTGGCACCCGTCGCCGACTCCTGCGTTTTCGCCGAACCATCACCAGAGAGTTGCGTCGCTGGAACCTGCTCCGTCGCCGCCGCTGTGGAGTCTTGAGAAGTGACGTTGGCACTCGTAGTCGCTGAAGACACTTTTGTGCTGTGTGAAGACTGATTCTCATTCGACTTGTCTGATTGTCGTTGGGCCTGAGACGTCCTTACCTGCTCTTGCTGCCTAACATTCGTCTTGGTCTGTCGGGAAACGCATACTCCGCGGCATGCCATCAATGGCCAGGAAGAGGGCATCAAAAGTCTTCACCCCTCTCACCGTTAAGAAGTTCCTACAGTGGTCGTTCATCTGATCAATCAGCATCTCAACGTCTTCACCCTCATCACCACGTTTGGTCATTTTCTTGAACTGTGCATGCATTTTGTTGAGAAAGTCCAACGGCGGCTCATGTCTTCCCTGTTGCCATGAATTCATGGTGATCAGCCTGTCTCTGTCTCTTTTAGGGCGCTTGTACGCCGCTTTTAAGGCCTTAACAATCTCTTGCCAGTTGCTCAGTGTAGCTCGCCCAGCCTGCCACCAAGGCCAATGCCTCCCTTTCAAATGCGCAGCCATGAGATTATGTAACGACGTGCCTGCAAGCCTTCTTTCTTCCACAAAGACCGTCATGTCTTGAATCCATCCTGAAAGATTAGTGTCATTATCAAGATCTCTTGGCTTTAAATGCCACGAAGCCAACGCAGAAGCTAAATCTCCTCCCACTTGCGTAGCGGCAGGGGTGTTAGTGCTTTGCAATGACCCATTACAATCAGAGTTTGCCCCCCCCCCCAACATTTATTTTCTTCCCTTGTGGTTCGTGCAACATTATCACTGGAAGTCTGAATTTCCATGGAAACATATTGTTTAGCTGCAGCAAACTTATCATTGTCAAATTGACGTGCTTCAGTTGCCTGGTGAACTGCAGTAGACGTCTGCCGAGGGTCAGGGTTGTAAGTTTCAGGTGACGAGGAAGGGTGTGAAGTGCCTTGCGAATTTGTCTTGGCTACGACGGTGTCGCCACCCCGTGCCACAAATTGCGTAACTAAACGAGCTTCCAAGTCCTTCCCCAACTTGTCCACAGACTGCCTAACTGACTCCTGGACCGACTCTAATAAAGTCCCTTTAAGCTCATCTAAAGCCCCATCATCTTGCCTAACTGTTTGCCAAGCTTCTAGTTTAACAAGCAGATGTTGTAATTGCTCTTCAACAACCGATTTTAATAATGCGGTCAAATCAAATTGTTGGTCCGACGCCGACATTCTCGAAATATCGATCGATTCTTTTTCAGCTTGCATGCGACGCGACGCTAGCGGTAAGGTGTCGCCCTCTGTGGTCAAATTGTCTCAACTTGCAGAAGCGTGAGGAGCGATCGATATCTGCGAGTCGTGCGTCTCTTCAGAAATCGTAACCCACGAAGCATAAAAATTCGGACTCGACACCTCCAAATTTGCATTAGCACGCCAAGTTCGTTAAATTAGATGCAATAATGCTGAAATTCGAGTTTACTGCTCCAAAATCATCCTCCTCCATGAATATCAAAGCAAATTTTTCGTTACGGCACAAATTGTGAAAAATATCGTTAGCGCAACCCACGATCATCGGACTTCCGGTTTAGATCACTTGAAAAAATCTAGTTGGATGTGCGTGTCGCTAACGCCACTACCGCCAATAGCTTGCAAAATAGTACCATAATTAGCAGCACCACAGCCGACATGCAACGCATCGCTTTTCGAAAAACCAAATTCCCAACTGATTTTGAGTGTTGCTTGCAATTGATCCCAAGATACGTTCGTAACCGCCAAAGAATTGCCGCCAATTTCCTTGACAACCGTTGCTAAGCGTCTGCCTAGAGGGGAACCAGCTTGACAACAAGTAAATTTTGAAATTACGACGCCAAATAAACAATTTGCTTTCATTCAAAGTCCAGAATGCAACGATTACCAACAAATCTACTACTGCAGAAGCTGTAGAGGTAACATTGATCTTGCAAAAATTTAGGAAAGCCAATCCAAAATGCGACCGTTGACAACGCCGGTTACTCAAAAATGCTTGCGGCAAATTTTCGACAACTCGCAAACTTTTAGATTTCTCAGAGTTCCATGCCAAACTTCGCCTTTCAATATGTCTACAGTCCTCACTAGATATCATAGAATAATCGTTCATTCAAATTTAGGTTCCAAATCGCTTTGAATTTTCGCATATGCATACTTACTACGCTTGCGGCCTGTCAGCCAAGCCGCCATAGCGCACACAACTTACGTACTCGTCTTCAACGGACGCACCAAATTTCTTCCAGATTTCAGTCCTAGTTTGTGCGCGAAAATTGTGATGTTCCCCGCTGGTGCCCGGATCTGGGACATCACGAATTGAAACAACTGAGACCACGATGGTTGATGATTAAAAGGATTTAGTTCGATTAATATGCAACCAATAAACAAGTACATCTGCAGCCATGTTTCTCATCTCAGTCACTCTCTGAAGTAGCCTGGGGGCTTCTACCTAGCAACGAGATCTGGCTGCAGGCAAGCCAAGGAGGACCAGGTTAGTGTCATGGCAACTGCCTGAGGGAGGCCACCATGACTCCCTATGTACGTTAATGCCATCACTCGTTCACAGACACGCGTGAATGAGCAGCTACCCATCTTACACCCTAATTACCGTGAGATCGCCAGCGATAGCGAGGAGTCATGCAGGAGGCTGAACTCAGTGTAGTCCCTCCACAAGAAGGGATGGATGGCTTTGTCAACCCCAAACCAGACAGTCTGGACGCGGCTATTTTAGGCCCTTAAACGGAGCAACTTTCAAACTTGCTCAACATTGACAAAACTGAGTTTTCTAAACTCCAACACGAATGCCCCACACTAAAGTTGTGTTGGCAGTACGCTGAAATTCCAGAAAGTCAGCAAGACGAAAACAAGTTATTTTTCGTTGAAAACGATTTACTTTTTCGTAAACCTTTTCGTCCCGAAGGAAGGCCGCTAATTAAGAAGCAACTTGTTCTTCCTAAGGAGTGTAGAGATTTAGTATTGAGTACTGCACATGCAAATGCATGGGCTGGCCATCTTGTTCGTTTCAAAACGAAGGAAAGAGTACTAACTAATTTCTACTGGCCCAAGTGTTTTAGTGACATTGAGCAGTTCGTTCTAACGTGTCTTACATGCCAGAATAATGGAAAATCTGGACAGAAGTTTGTTGCCCCCATGGTACTCGTGCCCATGGATGGGGAACCATTCAACCCATTCATTGGTGATATTGTTGGCCCCATTAGACCTACTAGTAGAGCAGGCTTTAAATATATTTTATCCCTTCTTTATCCGGCAACAAAATTTCCCGTGGCTGTGCCCTTCAAAGAAGCAAACAGTCAAAGTGTAGTTGATGCCCTCCTTCTTGTTTTTTCTCGATTAGGGTACCCCAATGAGCTCCAGTCTGACTTGGGTTCAGTTTTTGTCTCTGAACTTACAACATTATTTCTTGAAAAATGTGGAATCAAATGTGTAAATTTGAGTGTTTCCCACCCCCAATCTAACATTGTGGAACGATTTCATAGAACGCTCAAAGCAGTGCTGCGAGCCGTTTGCCACGAGCATCCCCAGGACTGGGAAAGATGTCTCCCCGGTGCAATATTTGCACTTCGCACCGCTCTTCATGAGAGCACTGGTTTCATCCCAGCAGAAATGGTTTACGGCCGAAACTTAAAAGGTCCTCTCGAGCGTGTAAAAAGCCAATGGATTGAACCTGACGTTCACCCATCCGTCCTTGAGTACATCTTGGATCTTTTACAACGATTCCAATACTCACGGGAACTCGCACAAGAAAATATTTGGAAGAGTCAACTCAAAAATAAGACCAATTACGACCGTAAGGCAGTTGAACGCAAGTTCAAAGTTGGTGACAAAGTTTTAGTCTTAAAATCAGCTAGAACCAATAAGTTAGAAATTTATTGGGATGGACCCTGTGATGTGATAAAACGCTTATCAGATACTAATTATCTTGTTAAGAAGTCCTTTGGTTCTCAAAAGGAGACCATTTATCACGTTAACCGGTTAAAGCCCTATCTGCCTAGGGAAGGGTCTAGTAACCACTCGTTTCATGACGAACGCGAGTTTACTCACCACGACCATGTCTGGCCAGGCCAGCCTGGTGAAGGCCATCTTAATTCCAAAGAGGCCATGAGTCTTTTTAAAAAGACAGGTGATTTGACAGAATCACAGAAATCTGACTTACTTAAAGTTTTTGACCGTGTGGATGGAGTCTTTTCTACCCTGCCGGGTCGTACCGACATTGTCACCCACGATGTGGAATTAATCGATTGGCATGTTAAGCCCTGTAAATATTATAGGCACGCGAAATTCGAACGTGATTTGATTGTCACTGAGATTGAGCGGATGCTCAGTCTAGGGTTAATTGTTGAAAGCGATTCCCGTCATGGTTCACCCATGATCGTCGTCCAAAAAGAAGACGCAAGCCCACGTCCTGTAGCTGACTACAAAGAGCTGAACAACAATACGGTAACTAAAGATTACCCAATTCCCAATATCGAGGAATGTATTGAATGTGCAGCTAAATGGAAATACATATCCATTTTTGACCTAAACCGTGGATTTTGGCAAGTGCGCTTGACGCCACAGGCCTCAATGGCCGCCACCATCACAACTCCCATTGGGAAGTCTGCTCCCGTCATGATGAACATGGGGATGAAAAACGCTCCATTTTTTTTCCAAAAACTAATGGACAATGTCACTCGTGGCATGGAGGAGTTTGTGACTCCCTTTCAAGATGACACCGCAGTTGGTACCGAAACGTGGCAACAACATCTTGACAACATTTTAAATTTTCTCTCTGCTGTCAAGAAGGCTGGGTTAACGGTTAACGCCAAGAAATCGCAGGTCGCTTGCAGCAGAGCTACCTTCCTTGGACACGAAGTGGGCAATGGAACTCGCACTCCTTCAGAAGTGAAGGTGTTGGCTGTACAAAAATTTGTACGTCCTCAAACTAAGAAAGATGTTCGTTCCTTCCTTGGTTTGGTTGGTTACTACCAACGTTACATTCCCCACTATTCTGAAATCTGTGCATGCCTGACAGACTCCCTGAAAAAGGATGCACCTGATCCCGTTTCATGGGACGATTCAAAGCAAAATGCCTTTGAAACTTTGAAAACTGCCTTAGTGATGTTTCCTGTCTTAAGAGCTCCCGACTTCACCCAAACCTTCATCCTCCAGTGTGATTGTTCAGACCGAGGTATGGGTTGCGTGCTTTCACAACAGTTTGGTGAAGATGAACCCCCCTGCCTTTACGTTTCACGTAAACTAACAGCCCGTGAGCAAAATTACGGGACGACCGAAAAAGAGTGCGTGTTTGATCTGGTCAGTTGCTAAATTACGGTCTTACATTTATGGGACAAAATTTATCATTGAGTCAGATCACAACCCGTTATATTGGCTCAAGCAAATGTCTGGGAAAAACCCCAGATTGCTTAGGTGGAGCCTTACCCTCCAAGATTATGACTACACTGTCAGGTACAAACCAGGCAAGTTTCACTTAAACGCAGACACGTTAAGTAGGTCTTTTGTTTAAACATTAACTTGTTAAAACTCAGCATTTTCAGTAAAAATTGACTGAAAATTATTTTTAACTGCATTTTTAATTTTGTTACATTGTTTGTTGGAAGTACGTCCATAACAGAAAGCAACTTCCAGTTAATTCCCGTTTTGGCCTTCACACCTAAATTTTAAGTGCCTATGTTTTACTCTTTTTGTCACTATCAACGTCTCCCTCTGTGGGAGAATATTAACAAAGATTATAACGACACTAATTAAATATTCATTAGGAATATTCTACGGGGGTTACAACGTGTCCCCGGTTGGCTCCTCTTTAAGTTTTACACGATATGGTTTTCTTTATAAAAAACCGTCCGTCTCACCTCTGAGCGCTAAGGTTAACACCGTCGTTAAAAGGTTGTTGTGTTTTTATCCATAAAACCTCCAAGCGTTGTATTGTTATGTTTTAGTTATAGGTCTTATCTCAAAATCATTCAGTATCAATTTGAACATGTAAGCAAGTTGTTTGGTAACCTTAAACCATTCTAGTGGGAGTAGTTTAACAGTAAATAGAGCTGGTCGTTTACGGCGCACCCATAGTATTCGATTTTCCGATCCCTATCGCAGCGGCTAGGTTAATTGAAATGCGGCGGAGCGTTACTATCGCAGTCGTCCCAGATAAAAAAAAACGAATAGACTTGAGCAGAGGCAGAATCCGTATGGGACATATTACCAGAGCAATAGACGGCCTCATTTACTTGTTATAACGAAATAAAACCCTTAAACTTTGTACTTTTATTCAAAACTAGTGTGTTTCTTGATAAAATGTCTTTTGCCCCATTTTCAAACACTTGTACGATTTTCCTGCACCAGCAGCGCGGACAGTGTTTAGTTAATGGCTGCAAAAATAGTGTTTTTAACTTGTAACTTTTAATTTACTAGAAGATTTTCTAAGCCACTAAAACGTTAGTCCCCCAAAAATACAAAACGGCCAGGTTAAACAGTGTAATAATATTTTTTGTAAAGGATCCCCGGGGTAGGAAAAAGTATCCCACAGTCTTATCTCATTTTTAGTTTAAAATGAATGAAACCCAGTCTATCTGATTCTAAAATTGAATGAAAGTAATTTGAGATGGATATCTCCACAAAGCGATGCCTAATATGGATTTATTTTGTATTACCTATTGCATGGCTTGGCAGTCTTGATTTTTGCATATCTCGTGTGCACTAACCTTTCTGTTTTTAGCTTTTATTTGGAGTTCTAAGGAACCGTGAATAAAATCCGTGGTATGGGGGCGTGTAATGTCGAAAAACGATTGGAGAGGAGACATGACCTCCAAAGATAAAAAAAACTTGTGGAACATTTTTTTTCCTTGAGCGCTTCAAACTTCAAAAAGACCTCGGTCTTATACCTTTCGCCAAACTTTTATTAATGGACAGAAACGGCCCATCTTGCAACTGTTTAATAGCCAAACACATTGTCTAAGTCTTCAGGAAGCCAAACTTCAAGTATTCCATCCTGAACTTTCATTATCGCATCTGAAAACTACTTCAAAATCACCGCAGCGCTCCTTCATCATGGCCGCCATTATTGTAAATTTGTACTTTGTATTGTCGATTTTCATTACTTTTATTTTAGGGCAAAAAGCCCAAAGACATTAGCTTAGTGTTTATTAGGAGGGACTTCCTCTACGAAGGTACTTAACCTGATATTTAATTGTACAGACAACTTTGTAAATGTGATATTTTTTATTATGTTGAACTGCAGCAACTTCCATGAAAAATTTCCACCACGATCGTTACCTGTCTTTTAACTTTAAAGTTATTTATCCAAATTAACTTACATGCGTTATAGCATTCACTAAGCTAGTTTATTTATCCTTTTTATACTTTATTTAATAATCTTTTGCCCCCAAACGCTGCCATTAGTCCGAACTAATTCGACATCGGCAATCACGATGTCGGACACGAATTTTTGTGTATATATGTTTGTTTTAAATCTCTACTAAAACTCCGACTGGACCCATCCGAATGTTTCTACTAGCTTGTCCTTCAATTAAAAACCAAAAGATACTTATAAAGATCTGTTCCCAAAGCAATCCGAAGTCAAACTGTGCTTAAAAATCCGAATCCTCAATTCCCCCCCCCCCCCCAGCCAAAACTAGTTGTGGTGTATAACACTGCAGTTTTCAGTTAAAGCTTGTAAAATTTAATAGTAATCCTTTATGTATTACCCAAGTCAAAGTACTAAGCTTTAACCAGAGCCTATTCATGATGTGCGTTTGTAAATATTCAATTAATAATCAATTTCCCAATGCAAAGGCCTTTCCCAAAGTTGAAGAGTTGAAAACTTAATTTGGCCTGTCTTTATTCCATCCCTACTCCTTCAAACGACTCTGCACCAAAATCCTTTGTCAAACCGACTTCTCCTCCCACTTTCAATTGTTCTCCTGGCCCTCGGCCAATCAGACCCCTGCAGCTCTCCTGCCCGTCCGCGCGAACTTCCGGTTCCTGGCGTAAAAAGCCCCCACACCCCTCCCTCCGCGCAGCTCACAGATCTCTCAAGCTAGAAGGGTCACGCCGGTCGGGAGTGGAGATGTCACGTCCGTGGTTGCCATGCTGCGCAAAATGGTAGTGGTTGTAAGTAACTAGTTTGACTTCAGAAGTTTATCTTTAGGCCCCTCCAATTCTAAATTTATAGTCTAAATTAAATTAACCTCTAGCTTGGAGTCTTTATGGTTGGTTAGCCTTGTCGGCATTGCTGGTCTTTACCACCATAATGTTAGAGTAGGCATCTCTTCATTCTTTGTTCATTTCTTAGATGTAAACAAAGGGACGGTTTGATCCTCGCGAGGAAAAATAACTGTTGGACGACTTGAAAACTACAGTTGTCAAATATAGTTGCAACTTAGCGGACGCGGTTTAGCTTCCTGGGTATTCCAGGATTAGAACCCAAGATAAAAATGCTTTTTTCTAATCTAAATTAAGAGTGTTTAAGAACAAACATCGTTGTTCTTGATTATTGTGAATTTCAATTGTAAATTCTGGTAAATTTGTTTTTGCAAACTTGTGAAAGCTTGAACTAGTGAACTTTAATGTAAAAGTGTTTATTTTTCATTTTCTGATGTTTTAAAATAAAAACCAAGAGTTTTTAAACCTCAGGTTCGTTCCCTAGTAGATTAATTGTTTTTAAGTGTAAACTATTATGTAACCCTTTTAGCTTTTATACTTCGTTTAAACAGTTAAATTAATCCACCGTTGGTGGCAGTGTAATTACCGGTAGCAGTAAGGTTAGGCCTAGAATAGGACACCGACGCTCCATCCCCCAAGCCGGGACTGTAGCCCATGCTGTGTTTATTGTCGTAAAAAGTCGTAATAACCACGAAACCTGATGCTAAGAAGTACTCGTCAACCATTGATATCGGGGCGCTACAAGCTCCTCAGCCGTTGTAGCGTCCACCGCTACAACACCTTGGTCAACGCAGCGGATTACAGATTGCTACTCGCGAATAATTCACCAGGAGTGGTGCATCGATCATTAGGTTAAAGTTTTGTTTTCAACTGGACTATTTAACAATGCCAATAAAAATTATATGTACGTTTTTCCAATTACAATTTTAAAAATAACGCATTTTTAAAAAACAGTAACTCCAACATTTTATGCAAGGGTGCATTGGAAGTTAGCGTTCCTGGACAAAACAACCGATCAAAACTGAAGCATGTGTGAAAACGTCAACATAGCGCCGCTCGTGGATGTGCAGGCATTTTTGTGACTTAAAAATGTATTTTATCAGTCAAACAACAAAACCGAAACCGATACCGAAGCTTCCTTTGTAAGAAAAACCGAACCGATTCGTTATGAACCGAAATAAAACCGACACAGTACTATCACCAACCTTCAAAACCATTCACGACCGGAAAATGCCAAGCAGAGTAACGGCCTAACTGACGCGGTGGACTGAAAGTTTCAAGCGATTAAACAGTCTGGACGCGTGGAATAATTACGTGCTTCCTCGCTTCCACTAGTGAGGCTCTACGGGTCTAGACCTACACGTCAACTTCCGCCGAAACTTCAGTCTTGGATGACAGTATATAACTATGGTGATTAATGCGTCACCACACGCGTTTCCCGGTGGTGTCACGTTGTCTGTTTTGAAGGTTGGTGATGGTTAAAAATTTGTTTTAACTTTGAATTATGTTAGATATTGGAAGCAGGACGTTCTAATAAACTAAATTTGAATAAATGAAAAAAGGTGTAGCGTTTTCGCTTCTGAATCCATATTATACACATCAATGATCGATCACATAGGCCTAATACTGCCGACTTTTCCGTGATTACAAACGCTCCCGTGAATCGTGTTGGACTAAATGTTTATTTTGTTATTAAAGTTGAAAATTCACTTTATAACGCTTTCTTTCCCAAACACACACGAAATAAAAAATATTTGGCAAATTTTCGATAGTCGCAGTCCTGGAGGTGTAATGACTCAGGCGACTATCATCTTCTGGCTCCACAATAACACAGTTTCACTACTTCGTAACGAACGTTGTTCTGCTTCGAATTTTGAGCGCGTCCTCTGGTATTTGTTGGGTACGTTGCGAATTGGGAGCGCGGCCTCCGGAATTCGTTGGGTTTGTCGCCCATTTTTCACGCAGCAGGTGATTGAGTTCTCCACGCATCAGAAACTGAAGTCCAGGGTTTGAGGGTCCCTGGATATTTATCAGCACAGCCTTCTCTCGGTTGTGGTGTTGAATAGCCAGGGATTCAAGACTTCTCAGATGGATATCACTTCTCAAATTTGAGACTAGAAGCGTTCTTGTTCCTTCCTAATCTGTATTGTGCCGAGTTTCCATGTGGTGGACTGCAATGCTCTTTGTTCTAACGTTGTTCCTAGTATCGCCCATGTGTTGTTTGACACGGGTCCTAATTCCTTTCCTTGTCTCACCTACGTAGACTGCACTACATTCACCACTTGGAATTCGGTACACTCCTTCATTAGTATTTCGGATTCTTTCCAGGATCTTATCTTCAGCTTCTTGTACTTCATTCTGCTTTCTCATGTTCTGTCCAGATGGATTATTTCGTTTCATAAAGCGGTCTTTTAGCCTTTTGCTATTCTTGATGTAAGAATAGAACCCATTTTTCTGCAGTACTCGCTGCACCATGTCCGTACTTTCATTCATGTAGGTTAGAGCTATTCTCGGTCGTCCTCTTTCTTCCTTCTCACTTTCCAGCTCCATCTTCTTTTCTTCTTCCATCCCTTTCTTTCGGTTTTTTCCTTTTCTTTCTCTTCTTTCCTTTTCTACCACTACTGCTTTTTGAGTCATCCTGTTAGGCAGCCAGGCGGTTAGCATAACTTGACAAACCTGCCTGTTGCTTTGCTTAGGTGGCTCTTCGCTGTTCCCAGATCCTTCGAATTCTGTACCACTCTGAAAAACTCGTTCTGTGCTATTGCTCTAAGCTGGCTTTTGGGGTGTCCAGATGTGTAAGGTATTCCTCTGCCTGATGTTGTTGGCTTCCGATAGGGGTGGTATCAGATCCTTTCATCTTCATTTCTCTCCAGCAACATGTCCAAAAATGGCAATTTTTCTTCCTTTTCCTCTTCATACGTCAAGTTAATTTTTTCCGTCCATGCATTAAGCTGCACGTGCATTAAGCTGCACGTTGTCCGATTGGCCTCTTTTGAGGATGGTGAGGGCATCATCCACAAATCTTTTCCCCAGTTTTATCTCTGGGAAAGATTTTTGACGAAGCAATCGAGATGTAAAACTATCTCCGACATCACTGGTGAGCTCGAGTACCCCATGGGGGCTCCCTTGACTTGCCAGAATGTTATTCCCTCGTACTTTACATAAATGTGGGACAGGAGGGCCTTCAAGAGAGCCCTGTTTTTTTCGTACTCTTTTCGTTTTATTTTAGCTTTCTTGGCTGAGAGATCAAACATCCTTAAAATTAAAACATGGATGAGGATTGGAAAAAGTTTTTCTACGTCAAACGAGACCAAGATTTCGTTGTCCTCTAACTTGATGTTGTCAATCTCTTTCAGAAGGTCAGCAGTCCTTTTTTGCAACTGGTAGAAACCACATACTTCTTTAACCTCTCTGTCAAAAGTAAATCCAGTTTCTGGCACGGTTCTCCCTTCTCAGAGGTAATAAGTCTGAGGGGCTCATTGTGCAACTTCACTTGCGCAAACATGTGTGGCAACTTTTGCGGAAGCTTTGGTAGCAGTTCTTCTTTAACTTCTTTCGTCAGAAATCCCTCGTCAACCAGCCTCGTCAAACTAAATGTCACATCCCTCGTGGGCTGGTTACCCAGTGCTTTCTCGGTTTTTTCATACATTCCAGAAGTTTGGATGTCGGTCAAAACTTGCTCATCATTCTTCAGTCTATGAACGACTACCGTAACATTTGCTTTATCAGCCCTTAGAATGCCGATGTCATTCCTCATCTGCAACTTCCTTAGAGCTTCAATCTTTTCCCATGTTAGGTTAGCTTTTACTGTGGATGGCCTTCTGATTGCAATCTGTTGAAGTCGAATCCGGGAATCCGGATCCCACGTGTACTCGTCCAGCAGGGATTGAACGTCTGCTATGAAGTTCGATCTTGTGTCTTCAGTAGCCCTCGCTGGCCTGGGAATAAACTTGGGATCTAGATTTAGTATATGCAATTCAGCTTCCGACAATTCTTCTGCTGCAAGATTCACAACGTGGGGACACTTTTTGTCTTCTTTATTTTCTTCTGCTTTCGGTTTCAGTGCTATTTCATACATTGCTCGGTGTCAACCCAATCTTTCGAGTTTTGCCACGTGTCTTTCCGTCAATTTTTGCTGTTCATTTTCTGACATGTTTTTCACGTAAATACAGGGTGGTCCACAAAAAACTGACGACCCAAGATTTTCTAAGTCTAACTTTTCTAGATAGCAGCCCTCATAACCAGGAGAGGACAAATCTTCCCGTTTCATTAGCTTTGATTTCTGTCTTCTCCTGGTTCTGAGAGATGCTAACTAGAAAAGTTGTACTTAGAAAATCTTGGGTCGTCATTTTTTGTCGAACACCCTGTGTCAGTTTTTTGTGGACCGCCTTCTCCATCAGCCTGTGCGAAATACGTTCACTCAAAAATGCTCTATCTCTTCACTATTAGTCCTCAATCAGTGCAGATCTGCGTGACATTCCCCAATGCGT
Organism: Lithobius niger; assembly: GCA_023313725.1. Lineage (NCBI taxonomy): Eukaryota > Metazoa > Arthropoda > Chilopoda > Lithobiomorpha > Lithobiidae > Lithobius > Lithobius niger. The sequence continues at coordinate 120,947 of JAHWFP010188840.1, forward strand.
ACAATAAGAAACCAGCGGCTTGCGTGTGCGGCGATGTTGTTACCGCGCACACCGCTTGCTTTAGGCCTAACAACTAAGCATTACGGAATAAGTTGTTGTTAGCGCTTGCAGGCAAGATTGAAAACTAAATGCCCTTCAAAGCACACTATTTTACGACTGGCGTTCACTAAGTTCCTGAGTTTTTTCAGTACATGATGGGAATGGGCCTTCCGGACTAGTTCGAAAATTTCACATTGCCTACTATGAAAATTCATTTTAAAGTCGAAACTTCACCTTTTATCACGTTTGTTTTCACAAACACACACGAAATAACAAATATTTCGGTAAATTTTCGATAGTCAGCAGTCCTGGAGGTGTAATGGCTCAGGCGACTGTCATCTTCTGGCTCCACAACAACACAGTTTCACTACTTCGTAACGACCGTTCGTCTGCTTAGAATTTTGAGCTCGGCCTCCAGTATTTGTTGGGTACGTTGCGAATTTGGAGCGCGGCCTCCGGAATTCTTTGGGTTTGTCGCCCATTTCTCACGCAGCAGGTGATTGAGTTCTCTACACATCAGAAACTGAATTCCAGGGTTTGAGGGTCCCTGAATATTCATCAGCACAGCCTTCTCTCGGTTGTGGTGTTGAATAGCCAGGGATTCAAGATTTCTCAGAGGGATACCACTTCTCGAATTTGAGACTAGTAGCGTTCTTGTTCTTTCCCAATCTATATTGTGCCGAGTTTCCATTTGGTGGACTGCAATGCTGTTCGTTCTAACGTTGTTCATAGTATCGCCCATGTGTTGTTTGACACGGGTCCTAATTCCTTTCCTTGTCTCCTATGTAGACTAGTTATTTTGTTAAACTTATGAATTTTTTTGTTAATTTTTCTGCGGAAGAACCAAGATTTAAAGGGATAAAACTTTGATTTCGTTAAACGTTTGAAGCTTTTAGCCAATTTCTTGATTGACTAAAAAAACGATTGGGTGGGAGGGGGGCGGTAATAAGGCTACTACACTTTATATGATTTTAGCTTTTTTTGGGAGGTGGGCGTTAGCAAAGCCAGAGGAGCATTTATTAGGCGGTTTATGGTAAATACGATAGATTCTAACTTCGATTTTTTATGAGCGATGTTGTTGTTAGGACTATTAGAGATATTTTACCAGCTCCCGCTGTAACGGCGGATGCTACGACGGAGTAGGTGCTTGTAGCATCGCCGC
>JAHWFP010188840.1:122157-141680 GCA_023313725.1 Lithobius niger
TTGAGGTGTCCTCACCACGAGCGTCTGATACGAGACCGCGTTTACACCGCACCACCCTGGCAGTGCCCACGAGTGTCGAAACTATGTATTGCGAGCATGCGGCTTGTAGCGGCGCTTACAGGGTCTTGAGGTGCCTACTGTCTATAGCACCGACATCTGGTGAAGTTGCGGTTAATTTAGAAGTATTTATAAGTGGCGGTTTTTACTTTTGCGGAAAAACTGCATAGCGTGTCTACTGCACGGTTAGGAGAAGAGCGTCTGCATCCTAACTAAACTTTTATGAACTATCTAATCACAGTTCGCTGCCACCACGATGGGTATGTATTTAAATACCTACTTAGGAGTTAGAATCAAAATGATTTGTAATTATTTAACCCTTGCAAATTAAATCAGACTCGGAAGTCAAACTGTCGTTTAAAACAACTATCTTTAGTATTTTAATAAAACATTACAATTTATCTTACAACAAGTACCTAGTTGGTTACAAGAACAAAACTTAAGCTTTTAAAGAAAGCGCACTTGATTTACATTAAATCGGCAAGTTGAACAAAAATTAAGTTCACTACAAATTTGAATTAGAAAAGTCGGTTTGAGTTATCACAACTCCCCGAGTTACAAAATGAACCTTACATTAGTAAAACAGTCTTTGAAAGAAATTAGCAACCTTGCACTAACGTCACTCAATCCATTACACTGAATCAAGATTAGTATTATATTTATTTATTTATTTATTTACCATTTGGCACAACGCAATAAAAGCATTAACAGGGCCATTCAAAAATAAAAGAGGGGTAAACCATATAAATACATATTAAGGAAAAAAAAAGAAAAAAAAACAACAATAAAGAAAAGGTAATAAAAAAAGAAAAAAAAAGTATCGCAACACATTAGCCGGAGTGGGAGCATAGAGCATCACTCCTGAGCCCCCCTACAACCTCTTTTGAAGCCAGCTAAACTGGAGGCAGTGACAACAGATTGGTCCAAAAGATTCCACTCTCTCACCGTACGGGGGAAAAAAGAATCACCAAAATAATCCCTGGTACAGTCAAAGCATCGAATCTTGTGGATATGATCATTCTTTCCATAATAACACGGCTGTTTTAGATAAATGGAGTGCTCTGCCATTTGAGTGCTCTGCCTCAACGATAATACACGCGAGATCTTGGTGATCTTTGGATTATTTAGTGAACACTGAGTTCACATAAATAAGAGAGGGGACCTTAAACCCTTAAATTATGGGAGTCCTAGACCAGAAATGCCAGTGGCGTTTTGACTACCCATAAGTTTCAAATGCTAGAAGTTAAGTTTAAAATTTATGACTAAAAATTTAGAAATAAGGTTCCAAAAATTAAATTCAAGTTTTAAACTAGTTACTATCTCGGACTGGCAAGATATCTCTGCTCCAACCGCCGTAGTAACCTCTAGCCTTTAAGATCTTGAGCTATGCTATGGATTGCTTTCTGTAGCTGGGTTTTATACCTGCTGCCTGGCAGCAAGGAGGAGGGAAAGCGCGTCCCTGTAGGAGAGCTACGGGGTAGGGGGGGGGGGTAGAGAACCTCTGGAGAGGGAGGGACTGATCAGTCAGGCCGGCCAAGCTGTCACTCTAGCCTGAGGGAGTGAATGCGCGGACGGACGAGGGAGCTGCGCTGCTCTGAGTGGAGGGGAAATTGAATACTGTCTTTTAGTTGGAAGGGAATATTGGCAGCTAGCAGAGCAAAGGGCAACTTTTAGAACTCACAACAACGTGAATAGGCTTATACATTTTTTTAGTGAAAACTACGATGTTATGCATTGCAACTATTGAAGGAGGAAGGGGGGGGACAGAGTTTGTTGCTCAAAATTAAATAAACAATTTAATAGAAGGAAAAGGCTTTTACTGTACATTTGGGTGAGGCTACTATGGTCGAGCCCTGAAATAAAATACAAGATAAACACTGAATGTCCGGTAAAAATAAAAATAGTTGTGTTTGCCATTTTTGAACAAGGTAGAGTCCATGAAAAGAATTTACGTTAATAATTGCTTTTATAAAAGTCTAAGCAAAAGATTAATATAAACCAGCTTGTGTTTAAATGCTAGAACGCATTAAATTAAAGTATTATCGCAGCCGTAAATAATAACAAGAGTGCAGTCAAAGTTTTCATGGTTGCTAAAATCGTCACCTTAGGAATATAAAAATGTCGAGTACGGGTCCTCATACATGTATGTGGTTGAGTGCCGATTGGCAGCCCCTCCAACAACACTAAGCTGGTCGGCTTTATGCCTGGAAATAAATTCGAAATACTAATAAATATTTACAAGTTTGGTGGAAAACGGCGACATTTTGCGTGAGGCGACACTCAGTTTGAGCACTTTTTCAAATTGCTGTGGAGATCAAAGTATGAAGAATTTTTGAGTTCTGTTTTCGCAGAGTATTAGATAAAGTTCAGGGCTATTAAACGGTGAAAACCAGAGTCGATTCTGTCTATCTTCTGTGGAGATACACAATTTTAAAGTTGAGGTTGTGGAAATAGGCCTAAGAAAAAAAAAATAAGAGTCCCCGAGTTTTTGATGTTTGGTGCCGGTTCGCCTAACCAATCTCAGGATTTCAGTTATCCTGCCTTACAGGCCGACCTCAAGGCATTAAACCTCGGTGGGGTTGAATGCATGTCCTTTCCCCCATTTTATCTTTCCAGACGGTGATCAACATGCTCATTGGTGACGTTCATTTTGGTCCCCCTCCCCCGTCCTGTGGGAGACTGAACCCTGGTTCATGGACCTGAGGAACATCGCGACCCCCCGCGAGGGCGGGGTCGGGGACCAACATGGCAGCCGAATTCTCCGTTCCAACCTGAACTCCCTACATTTAGACGGGTGTAGATTCTGACACAGGTGCGCCAGAAAGTGGGTTTCTCTGCATCGTAACAAGGACCATGGCTTGCCATTGAGCTTCCACGATAGGTGTATATTAGGCAAAGTGGGGTGAGTGACAAGAGTGGTACCCCCAGGAAGGAGTCGATCAGTGCAGCCCTTCGGTCCAATAGCTTTGTGATTTCTTCGTGGGCCACTTTCGTCGGGACCTATCCCAGATCACGACCGATCAAGGAATACAGGGCTGCCATCAACTCATTTCTGACCATCACCGGCAACTTGGAGGCAGTGTCGCATCCAACGATCAATAGGCTGCTACAATCCTTCTGCGTTTAACGATTGAAGACCTGTAGCCTGTGCCCAGCGTGGACCTTCCTTTGGTGGGGACCTTCCTCTGCGGTCCTGCACTTCCTCTGCGGTCCTCTCTTTGATTCCTGCACAGGGTGTCATTTTGGAACTTAACCCTGCAATCTGTGTTCCTGCTGGCTTTTGCCATGGCTGTGCTACTGGGCGAGATTGCGACACTTGCTTGGGGCAAGGAACACTTTCGCCAGAATACTAACTGGCCCATGGTCTCCCTTTTGTCCCCACCAGTCTTCCTTGCAAAGACCCAGAAACCTGACAAGGTGTCATCACCTATCGTCCTCAACACCCTCTTCCCCTCATCGGACCGGACTGCATTGATAGGGTCCAACCCACCTCCCTGTGAACCCACAGCTTGTCGCATGGAGGATATGTCAGGTGATTCGCTGTGTGTATTCAGCTTTCAGAAACGCATACCCATCCTAGTATTCAGGCCCACAAACTTCGAGCACTGGCAGCCTCGTGGGCATTTGCTACTGGGACTCTGTTGGAGGAGGTCCTGGCAGCAAATAAGTGGAAGAGGAATGCAACATTTATTGCCCACTACCTAAGCGGTATGGAAACGTCTGGTGCATCCAACCCTAGTTCATCCTTCATTATGGCTGGGTGCACGGTTATGCGTCGATAGGCCTGGAAGTGGGCTCACCACCCATCACTCAGCGGATAGGCTTGCAGGTATGGTAGTTGATGGGGTTGTGATTGTGGGGTTTATGGTTGTTTTGGGGGTAAGATCTTGCAATGTACAGGATTCGATGCCCACCATTGGTGTGACAAGTAAGCTAAAAATACCGATAGGTATTTTAGGTTAGCAGTATAAATGTGGTTTTACCCATAAAAATAGTTTTTGGTTGCCATGAAAATTTACATTATACTGCCTTTTGTTAGCAGTTCCCTCCATTTGGAGGCTCAATCCCTAGCGATGAAAAGTTGGCTTTCCTGCTGGGCTCGCAACTCCCCTTTCATTGCGCATGTGCCAGTGTAGGCCTCAGTATTTAAACGCTCTAGTTGGAGCATTCATCATCTTTCTTCCTAGTGCGCCATGTCGTGTGGTCGCTCGTCTAGCTCTCCCGATTCTCCAGCTATACTGTCGTCTATGGTGTGTTTCGTCGGTTACGCCGGGTGTAACCGTGGCCTCCTTGGAACCATCGGTACCCCCTTTATTGGCAACGAACTGCGTCTGGGTGCTCTTTCATTCGTGCACTATAGCACGGGTCACCGGGCGTCTGGGTGTCCAAACATCTGGTTACCATCCGGTGTCTCCGGTTACCATCTGCCGTCTCTCAAGCTTATGAACCATCTTGACGTCGGTACGCCGGTCCCCTGAGTGGACTGTCGGTTGGGCTCTGGCCCTTCCCTCCCTTTGTGAACCAATTTTTGGTTCTGCTTGTCCACGGGCGCCCGCGGCCATGGGCCGGGACTCAACACCCGACCCATTACCTTTTGTGGACCGCATCTACTGTCTTGCTGACCTTCTTGAAGATGCTGCTCTGCTGTTTCCATTAACTATGGGTACATTGGTTCCCGAAGACGACCGTTGATTGGGCTTTGCCCCCCCCCCCCTCCTCCCCGCGAGCCATCTTTGGTTCTGCTCGTCCACGGATGCCTGCGCACCAGGACCGGGATTCGATGCCCAGGCCATTGCTTCTTGTGGGCCACTTCTGCCGACCCCTTGCCTTCTTGAAGACACTACTGTTTCAGTCAGCTGTAGGTACATAGATTCCCGACGCAGATCTCGGTTGGGCTCTGGTCCAACCCCCTTTAGGTAAGCCGAATTTTTCGGTTCTACTGTCGTGGCTTGGTCGTTGCTATATCTCTCATCCAAGTGCCTTTCCGTCCAAATCCTGCAGCATGGTCGACCGGGTAACTGATGACCGACCGCCCACCTACTTGTACATGCGGTTACTCCTGCGGCAATGTGTGCCTTCTGTGCACAGACACTCGGAGCTTGGTAACCAGGGTTGAAGACCAGGCTTCGTGACCCGCAGCATGCCATGGCATGCTGTTCACCTCTCTCCTTTCGTTACTAGCTTTGTCTACAGGCGGTAACAACGGTTCACCGCCCGGCCTTCAGCACGTCTTCTGTTCCTTCGCTGGCCCGGGACCGGGGCTCAGGCCCGGTGACCCCTCCTCTCTGCGACCCAGTCGATCCATATCTTCCGAATTCTGCTGTTCATCATACACCTCTTCTCCCACAAGGGGCGGGGAGAGGGGGGGACTGCGTCCACGATCCTTGGGTCTCGCTTCAAACCTTCCAACCACGTTACGTCCACCCTGCCTCCTCAGCTTGTTTCCTGAGCACTCAACATGTCACCAGTCGGTGACCACATCTGTGTACAGTTACAGTAACCAGCTTTCTCCATCTCCATCGTCATGCCTTGTCACCGAATATAAGAATATTGTCTATCCCGTCCGACAACCAAAGTCCTGAGCTCGGACCCAGGCCTATGACCGGGCTTGGTGTCTCCCCTCTCTTCTGTGCACCACCTTCATTCCACCTTCTTCCACGACAAGGATCCCTGTCTGCAGTCCCCTTAGACCTTTGTCCACGGATCTTCCAAACCTTGAAGCAATTGAGGGTAACCAGGGTTACCACGGTTCCACAGTTCGATTGACATGCCTGTATACTGATGCACCTGCAATCCGTTTCCTCCCGTCGGTGGCTATGGTTCCACGCTTCTGTTTATTATACTAGGAAACAGGCTTTGGGCCTATTGTAGGCGGAGCGAACGGATCATCATTTCAAACTTATATTTAGTTTTTATTTTAATGACGATACCACATTTGTTAATAATTCTTAAAAATCTAGGTGCAACACCTAATAGGCCTTGTTGGGCAGTTTGCCTTTTGGTGTGACGTACTACTGTTCTTTGCTGGCCTTTTTCTTATTTTAGCCTTTTGTTTTAATGTAGGTCTATGTTACGTGTAAAATTTACGTTAACAAGCTTTTGTTTGCTGCAGCATTTAGTTTTTGTTTAGTTATTTGTAGCCTCTTTTCACACCCAACACTGAAGACGTAGGCCATCTCCCCGAGTAAAAATAAAACTGCACGTATGGCCACCGCTGTTTGAGCTCCCGCTGGCAATAATTCTTACATTGTTTTCAGAAACTGCTGTTCAAAATGTAGTCCTTATATTAAAATATTAATAATAAGGCGTTTAACTGCAAGCCAAACAATCATCAGTACGATAGTTTTTAACAATAGTCAGAAGATTCAAAAGGTTCACAATACTGCTTTGGTATAAGATTTGACACCGCCACCAACGAAAATGTTGAGCTGGCACACCTCTATCACGCACTGCAAGATAATATATTATTTCCAAACTCTATGACTGCAACAGCGATCTCTATTATATAATCTGAAAGAAGTAACCATCACAATTTAGGTTAAAAATGTGTTTGCTTTTAGACTTAGTTTTAGGCCTAATTTTTAGCGTTTAGGCCTAATATTTTTCTCCGATTTAGTTTCGTTAGTAGCAGGTAACAACGGTGGTACGAGATTAAGTATTCCTTCATGCAATGCAACACGGTTTTGGTTTCGAGTCTTTACGTTACCATGGCAACCAGGAAACCGTAAACTGAGAGAGGCGGGCTTATTATTGTTTCGTGTTTCGTGCTTTCGTGTTTCGTCTGATGTTAAGATTGGTTTATAACACCGCTTGGCCTTGATACGACGATTTCAGGTTTCATATTCGGGATTCCCCTCGCTAGTGTAGACACCACTTTCGTTGCCATGTTGAACTGAATAATCTCCAAAGCATTCTTTTTTCAAATGAACTAACGTGTGTCGTTAATGGAATCCTTTTGTTTTTTGTGGTTGCATTTGTTACTGTAGTGGTTAAATGCAACGGTCAAATGATATTATTTCATTGAGTTACGTCAAAAAAGATTAGTAGCTAGAAAGAAGCAACTAAAATTTAATTTGCCGTATTTTTTGAAGTTCACTTGACTACCATTAGCATGGTGTATGCTTCGTCGGAATTCCTTAACTATTCACGACTCCACATTTACAATGGTGAGTGTTAGATATTAATTCGAAAATTTTAAAATTTCTTCAGTAATAATTGTTCGATTTACGTTTAATTTTGGCTCAGCAATACTTTTGGGGGTATAAAGCGTTGTGCAAAATTTCATTTCAATCCGACCTTTCGTTTGGGCTCCACCCAGACTAAAAAAGTGCAACCAACGGACCAACAGACCAACGGACCAACCAACATTTTGCAATTTGGTGTCCGTTATAGGCTACGCTTCGCTCCGCCAACAACTACACTCCTGCAGGGGTTGGGGGGGTTGGACCATCCTAGACACACGGGCCTTGGGTCCCGCTTCATCCCTCCAACCACGACAAGTGCACTATTGGACACCGTTTCATCCACCCTGGTCCCTCAGACAGTCCCTGGGGCCTCACACTGAATCTTAGTCGTCAGTGTCTTTTCATGGTTTTTCAACATTGCGCCACCAGTACACACACGGTTCCTCTACCCTTTCTGTGACCACCAAGACTGCACAACCTTTGCCTTATCTACACTTCTGCTTTGTGGCAACCGTCTCGTACCTCCTTCACGGTTTCTCTAGTCCCCGGTTCCTCCTCTTTCTCAACACTGAGTCCATGACCCAGTCACCTCCGACTGGTCGGCAAGAAGGAGAGAGAAACGGGAGAGGACAGGGTTATGGAGAAGACTGAAAGACAGAAGCTAGGATAAAGGATATGACTCCTTCATGCCATCAAGCCTCTTCTTTTCAAGACATCATTTTATTTCTACGACCTCCGGTATGTCCATCCAGTTAGCATCTATTCTGGTTACCCTCCTCTTGGAACGCAGTGTCTACAGGGTTCCTCAGCGGTCTTCTCGCTCTATCTTCCATACCTTGTAGCTGTTCACTCATGGATCCCATGTTTCTTCCCTCCATGAACCTTTCCGGTTCCTAACCAAATGTGATCACTCAGAATGCGCTAGTTTCATCATGCGGACCCTCCTACCTCCATTCCAACAGTACAATTACCTGTTCCGGCTCATGATGGCCAGGTCAAGTTCTCCGATGCAAACACTTACTTCGACCCATGCCACCGATACTATCGCTTCTGCGCTTAATACAGCAAGACGTACAGTGTGTGGACTTCGATCAACGACCCCCACCTGACAAGCAACACGTCTACCTTGCACTTCTTCGTCTTCACGCCGTTTACAACTCAAGATCACAAGTCTTGCCAGAACCCTTCGACAACGGTTACTGTCAACTATGGCATCAATCAAGCTGCTGTTTCTGCTTCAAACAAGCCTGTTTCTCTACTTTCTACTCGTGTTCATACAAGTCCCTCCACCGTCTTGTCCACAATCTCCGGTACCACTAGCACCATCAGTCCCTCTGGTCCACCGCTATCAGATGCCTCTACTTCATCACCACTCTCGATGTTTCCTGTCTTGGTGCCTCCGGTGCACATTCTTGACTACCTTCGGTGTCCTCATCTACTGTTCCCACAAGTCTCAAGTATTTGGATCACCGTTTCCGTCTCCTGGCACTATTTGTGCCATTCTTCTCTGAACATTTCCCCTTGGTCCGAACACCCTCACCCTGTTTACTACAAACATTGCGTCTCTTTGAACGTCCGCCCAGCAATTTCCCATTGCTCTGACCCAGTGGCATACCGACAGCCTTGAATTATGAACTCTTTGGGCTGAGACTTCAGATCTCCATTCCTTACATGCATCCCATCGAGAAGCATGCAACCACTATACGGTTCCTCGGAGACTCCAATTTATTCCTTGCAAACGAAATCTGTCGCCTTCATAATATCATCAAGACCCAACCAGCAGCAGATTTTTGAATCCAGTGCCGGTGTCCGGTTCCCTGGAGTCGTCAATTCCAGCAGCTGCTGTCGGTTCCCCTCATCGTTCTGGCGTACCACTACAAATGGTTCTGCTTGCAAGCGTTCCTACAGCTCTGCCAGTGACCAGTTCATGATTCCTGCCCGACACCAGTCCTCTTATAAGTGCATGGCCAACTGCTTCCGCAGCTTTTTTCTTACAGTAAATATCCACGTATAATGTCTGGCAATTTGACACTACTTCGGTCCTTGTGCTAGTTTTTCCATGGCTACTTCCCTGCTACACACCATCTTCTGTTCACCTTCCATGCACAACGGTACACAGTCATAGCGATGGCTCTCAGTTCCCAGTCTTACCTTGATTTTTCACTTCGCCAGTAATCCCTGGACTTCTGTACTGCTGTGTTGAGGAACCGGTCTCTCACTTTTCTCCTAATTTTCTAGACTGCGGCCCACGAACACCAACAATGCGCCTGTCTCCCGACACCCTCGCCTTTCTTTTCAACAGGCGTCTAATGCGACCTACTATGGTACCGGTTCCTCGGAACACTTTTCTTCTATTTGTTTCTCTAAAGTTCTTCCTATAACGAACTATTCTTCCTATTCTTCCTATAACGAACTATTCTACAAGTATGAAGAAAGATGACAAACACTGAAGATAGGAAGGCCTACACCGCCTGTTCTTCAGTTTAAACTACACAACTTGTTCCTGAGTATGTTGCGCCTACTACCACGGTTACCATGTCGGTCCCACGTTCCGTCCAAGGCAGCAGTTCCTGCTCAGAAGTATTCGCCCCATGATACTTTACTCCTAGTCACCGCATGCCTTCCATTGACCCCTATCGTCTCAGACCGGCCCAGACAACGACCTACGTGAGACAGAGTGTTTTTGTTGTTTCTCTTACGTACTGAGCTCACTCCTCAGACCCAGAACTTGTCCGTCTTCCCTTCTGCGACTACGCACATATCTACATTCCTGATGTTTTCACGGTCCCCGGTTCCACCCTACACCAGGCACCGTGTTGAGTTTCAGTTGTCTCCTACAAGATGATCCCTGCTGCAGAATGACGGTCGGTTCACTGAATCTTGGATTCTGGGGTCCCCGGCTCGCAGCACAAGCACTCACCAACCTTGGTCCCTCCTCCATTGATGAGGTCTTGCCAATAAAAGACTGGGATGTATATTTTAATGGCAACCCAAAACCTAAAATTTCCAGGGTACCTTGTTGAAGTTGGTTTTTCTTGCCTAAACGAAAACATACATTACCATTTACCCGCTTAGCCTCCCCTCTCGAGATCTAGGTTCCTTGGGAGGAAATGCTCCGACTCGAGCGTTTATATTGAGGCCTGCCCTGGTGCATGCACAATGGAAGAGGAGCTGCAAGCCCGGCAGGATAGCCAACTTTTCATGGCTAGGGATTGCGCCTCCAAAACTAGGGAATTGCTAATAAGATAGGTAATGTATATTTTCATTTAGGCAACAAAAACAAACTTCATCCAGGTATCCGTGGTAAGTATTAGTCTTTTATTATCCTAAAATACTTACCTGTACCAAACCACACTCCTCCTGCATCGAACACGCTTGAGCATTGTGAGACAAACTGTGAGAAAAAGCGGGAATCAGGGCGCAGTCTAGCAGTGGTGACGCGACCTAGGGAGTGCCATTGCAAGAGCCTTAATTTAATTATTATTGGAGCAGAGCGAGGTCGATTGCCGAGCGAAGCTCCGCTATGAAGATGCTCCAATGTAATCTTAGACCATGCATCACACGTAAAGCACAAGGACTATCCAAACCACGCTTTGCATGCAGTAGCACGGGAGTCTGGACAAGGTTTATCAAAACAAAAATCCGGAATCAGACCTGGGTTTGAGGAGCCATCAAAATGAGAAAATGGGCTAATAAGCCAAGAGCTAAAATCCAAACAACGAGACAGCGAGCCGTTTCTAATATTGTTGAAGGCATCCTATTGTTAAATGATTAATTGTGGATTATGAAGTAGCAGTGTAAGGCTTCGGGCCATGGTCCTGAATAAAATCATCAGTCCGGCCTCACTAGCAGACACATGTCTGTTAACTGTAAGCAGCTAAAAGCATATTTTGTAAGGCTGATACCGAATACCGATTCGGAATGCCTCACGTAGTCCCTTCCCGAATTTGCAATATCGGTAGAAATCCGGAACAGTAATAAACCAAACTGAAGATATCTTCACTTCTCGTCGACTGATTTTGACGTTTGAATACACCATTTTGAAGGCTTTTCCACCAGCTTTCCAGTGGTCCGAACCCCAAGCAGCTGTCTCTTATTGTTTAGAACTTACAGGGCAAATGTTTAAGTTTTACTGGGGGAATTTGGCCCAGCTAGGCAGCCTTTCCCTGGTTGAATTTATCGCTACTTTGAAGGGCCGACACTTTTTGGTCAAATAGCCAAACAGCAAAGAAAGCGGAGCCCGCTGCATTATGTCGACAGTGGAAGTGACGATGGCCCTAGTGTTATAAAGTTTGGGACATTAAGCATTTCCCTCTTGAAAAGCTAAAAATAAGGGTAAGTATTTTAGGACAAGTAAAAACTGTATGTACCCCGTTTTTTTTACTTATCCCATCTCTGCTCTAAAGCACTTGCAAGCTGAGCTAATCACAACAGTAGCCAAACAACCATACGACTGTTGACTCAAATCCTAATGACCTCTACTATCTATGACATCCAGGGATGAAAACAGGAATATAGCACTTTTTTCTTCAAATGTGTAAATAGTGTAAATAACCTTTTTTGGCCTGATTTAGATCCACAATAAGGATTGAATATTAACCAACACATGTATCAGTTGAGCGAGTTGAATGATGTCTATGCAACATGCCGGTTTTTTATTTATTTTTACCTTTAAAAAGTGATTAACACGTCAGTAAATTATGATGTAATGTGTGAATTAATCATATAATTTAAATGAATAAGTTTCACAATTCATTTCATTTTAGCACATACATTATCACGTGAAAATAGTTCGTTTTATGCCTCGTGTGGACGTTGTGCAAAAACACAACACAGCAACTCGACGTCTTTACATTCGAGGTCACAATGGAAAGGTAAGTTGTACTATGTCATTATCATGCATCTTAGCTATTTTAATATATTTTTTTCACAGCTGTATGCTTTCTGTAATAATTGTATGCTTTCTGGCTTAACGTAAATTTATTTACGAAGAACGAGGAACACAGAGGTTGTGGGTAACTATTTAGTGGAAACTATGCCAAAAGCAGTGAAACACACTGCCTCCATACATGCCACATGTCCATGTTACTCTTCCATTGGTTGGTGAAGCATGTTACTGCTTGCACTAGGGTGTTATTAGACAAAATGATCCATAATTGGGCATCCCAAACTGCTTTCTTCCTGAGAACAGCAACAGTCAAGTGATGTTTTTTACTGGCTGGCTGGCTGTCAACCACGAACATTTCAAACTGTCCTATATTGATGTAATCATATGTCTTGTCATCTGTTTTGCTAATTAAGTAGACCACTCTTAACCCTTTGCGTACCACGATTGTCTACAAATAGACCATCCCACGCCATAATTTCCAGGTGATGAAGTACTAGCACTGACATCGTCCGCTTAATAAAATAGTAAAAAAATGTTTATCAAACCTTTTTATGTGCAATTTGTTCTGTTTTAATGAAAACAAATGAACCCATTTTTTGGTAGTAAGCCTGTTTGGCACACAGGCTTCTAGAAATTACACTCAAAAAAATCAAAATAGACAACAAAAGCATCATGAGAATTAAATAGACGTCATATGACGTACGTGATCCCGGAGACATTTAGTGAGGATGTCATGACATTTGTGACCCACGAGGGGGTAACAAACAGGACTCCAACTGTATGGAACATCAAAGGAGGAACATACTACCCCATATTATCGGAAAACGTAGCACATTTATGCGAAATTTCAAACCCCATATTATCTAAGCACAACTTAATTTCTCGTTTGTCAAGCATGGATCAATAAGTTTTGAATTGCTTTTAGCCAGCATTGAGTTCCATGAACAATGACCAAACCCATGCCATCGAATAGCTGCCATAAAGTTTCTGGACTTAATGCATAATTGTATATGCCTTCAGTGCTCTTCTTTGCTCTTTGCCAGTACAAGAAAATACTCCGCATTCATGTCTTTGGATGGTCGTGCAATTAGTTCCTTTAGTCCAGACATGATTGTGTTTATTGTGGTCTTAAATGACTTGTGCTTTACCTACAGTTGGTATCCGTTTCATTGAACTGCGAGAGGTAAAGAAAAAAGAAGGTTCCTGGAATCAAAAGTTCCATATACTGAACCCTAAAAATAATAGTATAAAATCTTGTAAAATATTTAGAAAACTTCGTTTTTATAATGGATCTTTTAAAATGAAGCGTTCCTTCCTTTTAACTTATAACCAGTGTCACTATACTATGTCGTGTGTTGTTGCATGCCCATATTTATACATTCACGTTGTAGTAAACGGATTTATGAAGTTTCTTACTTTCTGCCAAAATACTTACATTGAATTTAGGCTTAAAATCGCTTAATTTAACGTGCAATTGCCCAAATCAAAAATAATTTAGCAGCTACACCTGTTCATCGCCTGGTGACCCGCTACTGCATTCGATCACAATTGTAACGCTCAAATTCAAAAACAAAAATACTCTCAGTACGGTATTTTGCGAATTTTCGATGGGCCTAATAGTCCGAGTGGTGTTAATTTCGGTCTCTCCTACCTTGTCAAAATGCGATCGTGCGAGCGTTGAGCAGACGACACGCAAGAAATACAGTGGGCAACGGTTTCCACGCATTTTCAAAAACACTGGCACTCATGACAAGGTAAAACAGAAGCAAGCCTGAAGAAGATAGGAGAGACCGAAATTAACACCACTCGGACTATTAGGCCTATCGAAAATAAGCAAAATACCGTACTGAGAGTATTTTTGTTTTTGAATTTGAGCGTTACAATTGTGATCGATTGATTTCGAACATTCAAAGTAGAAGATGGTTCATTTTTTTCGCTACTGCATTCCCTAACAAAACATAGCATGCCATCCACCCATCATAATTCACTTGGCTATCGGCCTGTTCAGTTGATTTTTTTTAGTTTAGAATCTATGGATTTATTGGGGACCGGTTTAAGATGCAGCATGTGGGATGACGCGTGCACATAGTGTCCTTTCGTTGCGTGTTCGCGAATGCTACCCTTGGTTAGCGTCCCTGGACGTGTGCTATCATTTTTAAGTTTTGCATAATTTTGAATTTTATTTCACCATAATGGAGAAAAGTAAAAACACTAGCCAGTGATGCAGGTCATTCAAATAGAAAGCTCTGCCAAACAATCTCGATCCGGAGTATACAGCGAACTGGAAAATGCAGGACATTCGAGCCAAGTTAGCCAGGAATGGTGTTAAAGTACCCACAATCTTCAAGTGTAGTACGTTCCTACAATTCTTCATGGAAAATACAGAAAAGCCAGGAGTTTAAAGGACAATGACGATCCCCCACGGCAGTTGTTCAACAACCAAGATAATAATGATGTTTCTGCTTCACCACCACAGCAGCAATTGTCGGACATCGCCATCACGCCTAAAAACTCAACTCCAGTACAGCCTTCCACCAATTCATTTGATTGAGTTCTTATTCGCAACGAAATGAGACGTTAGCTAAACTAGAAACATTTCAACAATGCGACGCCCAGTTAAACAAGAGGTAGTGTTTCCAATGTAGCCAACCTATGGAGCCGCTCCTTTTTGACAGCCATGTGGTGATAGCACCAAACATAGCGGAGTGGTGGCAAGCAGAAGCTCAGCCACTCGAAACACTTATGCTGACGTCTGCCTTTCACCGACCACCGCAGGCTTTTCAAGGGAGATGTTTACCCGCACAACAGCTGGTCTCAGATCTGGTATTTGTGCGGACTCTTATCGCCCACATGCATTCAGTTAGCACGCAACTGAAGAGAGACATTATCGAAAGTAAAGACATAAATTTAACTTTACTTCTCGTACCACAAACACACGCTGCTATGCTAAATGCAGTACGGTCGCTTCTCACTTTGGACGATATTGTTATAAATCTTACGGAAAGGGATGCATGACTCGAAATATAGCATAATTGCTGCGATTACATTGAGAGTCAATCGATTCACATTCCACAGCAGACGACATCCTATACATCCAGAAGGTATAAAAAATAGGCTTATGAAAAAGAAAGGTAAAAATATGCACACTAGAATGGAAGTGAGGAAAAAGGAGGAAGAATCCTTGAAGAAAATAGTGAATGTAAGAGAAGGAGTATATAGTGTTCCTTGTGGTGGCTGTGACGCTGTATATATAGGTGAAACGAGGAAAGGTGTAAGAAATCGAGTGAGACAACATATGGCAGACACCAGGAAAGAAGATGAGGAAAACAGCGTGGCAGCCCACCACATGGCTACTAGACACAGCATTGATTGGGAGAAGACTACAATGCTGATTGAGTCAAACTCTGTTAGTGATAAACATTTACGATGCGTCGAGTCACTAGCCATAGTTAGGCACGAAGTGGATGGGAGAGAGCTAATGAACCTCCAACCACCTTCAACACCAGCAGTCCAGCATTTGGTTAGGAGAGATCTGGCAGAGTGGCTGCGAGCGCGGTGGAGTAGCAAGAAAGACGTTTAGATGCGGGCCTTCTATTTCTTAGAGGCATACTTGTGATGTAACTAGTATTTTTATTTTTTTGTCACCTGAAGAAAACAGCAGGAGAAATTTTTTTATTTTACATTTTTCAAAGCTGTCGAAAATTTATGAAAATTGTGGACTGGTTTTCGCTATTTTGAGAGGTGCGTATAGGATGTCGTCTGCTGTGGGATGCATGACTGCAGCGGTCTTTAATAATTGACGTATTTGCCTTGGCATTTAATGTGTTTAAATCGGTGATGTGTGTCGCCTTCCCACTCTGTCACAAAGAAGTAAAGGAGTCTTTACTTGCACCACATTTTAGAAATGGCTAGAAGATTTCTTTCAGTACCACAAGGCCTTTTCCCCAAAAGTGGCTGCTACCCTGCATCAGTCTTAACATCTGCGTCGATTGGAGTATAATCAATGGTGTTTTTTTATCTCCTCCTCACAGGGTATAAAGTTCTAGCCTCTTCTGTTTGCAATAGTGTGTCTTATGCTGCCGCTCTGTCCCCTGTTGTCACAGCCCTCAACAACGCACCTGGCTAATAGATTACATTGTGGTGCACGACCATACATTGCCAAAGATTGTGCTGGTACAGGAGAGAAAAATACATAAGCATGGTTGACGCAGATTGTTGGTAAGCAGGATTGTAATAAGTAAAATACATAGAGAGACTTCATGTGTCACAACTGTTCCGTTACCCACGTCTACTCCTCATGCAAGGGATTTCATGCTGCCCTGATATGCCAATCAGCATTGACAGCAAGCAAGGAAACGACCTAACTATTAAAAGATTGTACGTTCACAACAGCTATTGACGTAGATGCATTAAAAGCGTAGCTTTCAAGGAATCCTGACAGCTTAGCAGTTGACTCCTTGCTCCTTGGGTTACTACAGGGCTTTCACACTGGTGTTGAAATGCTGCCACCAATTCTCTTTGAGCGTGGTAACTTCAGTCTGCTTGCCTAGTGTGAAGTCGTCACTTGTGTGCTCCACAATGGCAGCTGTCAATTTTATGTCAATATGTTAACCCTACCAAGCTACCCCTTTAACTACTAATAGGCTATTCCATAATTGTATATAGTATTAAGTTGCATCAAATGACTTCCTGTTATTGTATTTAAAGAGAAGTAAACAGGAAGTTCGCTGTCTTATCAGCTGTAGCCTACACTCTGGTAGTCCGTGTGTTTATTACCATTGGTGCCCACGCTGGGCTTAGGTGTGTCCCTGCCCAGGACATCACAGTTGGCGACGAGTCCGGTACCTTTGGTAATTTTTTAAAAACTTAAGCTTAAACTGATAGGTCTTCAACCACATCTTTGCTCCATATTTGTGGTAAGTTGCAAATTTTTTTCATTTTGGCAATGAAAATTAGTGCTCCGAATTCCTATCAGAGTTTAAACTTTTTCAAACAGTGTTATTTTGTCGTGGTAGTGCTGTGTGGTACGAAATGATAACAGTTAAATTTAGTACCTTAACAACTAGAACCGAAATGGGCAATTAGATTTATTATGGTTAATTTTACCTTGGCAGTGTTCTAGAGCGACGCACTGGCGTGTCCGCACAGGCAGTGTTATAAACCTGTAGGTTCGAAAAATGCGCTGCTAAATTAACCCTTGTAAATTCGATTGTGCCATTGCCCATATTCGGGCTAGTGTATGCCGGTGTAAAATTTAACACCGTAGGTTTATGCTCAAACTTAGTGAAATCTGGTCTGTGCTGAGGCTTAGGCCAGAAGTGTTGTTTTGTAAAATGTTGCAAATGGTGAACGTAAAACATTTTTTCAAAGCCTAGTCTCTTGAAATTTAACTTGTAGGCAGTTAATTTATACAACTAGGTAGGCTACAGTCAAGCTTGATTTATTTCTGTGTTTAAATAAGTGATCGGTAGTCTTCAGTGCTCCAGTTTAATCCTTACATGTTAAACAGGATTCTAATTAAATTTAATTAAATTTAATTTTGGTAGGCTTATGCCAAAGAAAGGTGTCAGTAGCAAACCACCTGTAACTGCTAAAATTAGCAGTGAAAGTGAAACTGAAAATAATTTAGTAGTGAACGCAAGCGTTAATGAACTAGTTCTAATTTAAATCTAAATTTTGAATCTAGTGATAGTGAAGACGACGTCAACATGGGTTCGTCTAAAACCGCTGGTTTATTTTCGGAATTCGATTGCAAGTTTGACACATGGGAGAAATACTCCGGCCGAATTCATTACTATATTTAAGCTAAAGAAAAAAAGCAGCAACCAAGCAAGGTAATTTTCTAATGGCATCTGTAGGCCAGAAAAAGTTTGATAGAATTCTGAATATCCTCTCACCTGATTTGCCCGACTCATTAACATACAATGAGCTCGTTAAAAAAGTTTTAGACTACATTGAGCCAATGCCCTCCGTGGTATCTGAGCGTGTTAAATTCTTTAGAAGATCGTAAAAATCAGATGAGAGTATCGGGGAATATTTAGCTGCATTAAAGCTAATGACGAAGTATTGTGACTTCGCTAAAATTAAAGATATTAACAGCGAAATGATTAGGGATCGCCTAATTGGGGGGATCCAATCAGAAGTCATTCAACGCGAGTTGTTGAAGCAGACTCTGGATTTAAAGGCTACAACATCCTTAGCTTTATCCTTAGAGTCTGCTGAAACAGACTTAAGAAGCCAGTCTAGAGCTGTTAACTACGTAGCTAAAAAATCGAGCAAAACATCAAGTAGGCCTAAATCCACTAAGGATTGCATTTGCTATTGTTGCGGCAAAAATGGCCATGTGAAAACACAATGTAAATATTGAGACTATACATGTGGCCGATGCCACACTGTCGGCCATTTAAAAGCCGTGTGCCGAAAAGCTAGTCATTCGCAAAGGACTTCAAAATCACTCAACCACCCTAAAGCAAGTTCTAGCACAAATTTTAAGGCTAGGCCAAACACAAAACAAAAGTTTAGCTATAAAAAACGCGTCAACAAACTCGAACGCGATAGCGAAAGTGATAGTGAAGAAGACCAGGATGTTGAAGCCGAAAATTCAGAGTCTGGTTCCGGGTCTGATAACGATTCGGACACGACTATCCTGTACTGAAAAATAATACTCTTGGACTGAGTCAGGCTGCGGACCAGATTTCAATTCCCCTACTAACTAACAAAATAATAGTAGTAGTTAATTCTATGAAAATCCATAAATGGAAAATGCCAGTCTGCCTAAATGGTGTCAAGCTAGAAATGGAACTTGATTCCGGGGCCGATGCATCCATTATCCCTATTGAGTAGCATCAAAAATATTTTGCGGACTGTTCTTTAAAACTCAGTCCGTACTCGATACACTCGTACACTGACGGAATTGAGAACACGATTTACACTGTAGGTCTGAAGGTTGAAGTGCAAGGTCAAATCGAACATTTGGATGCTTTAAGTTTCAAAATTATATAAACCTGCATTAATGGGAAAGGATTGGTTTTCTATTTTTCGAGTTAATTTCCATCCGTTTTACGACCTACAAACGAAAGTGAAACCTAAGAAAAGTGTTAAACAAAATAAAACTAGCATTACGCCAGTTGACACTTCCGAAATAGTGAAAGGTTTCCCGGAACTATTTTCTGAAGGCATGGGTAAGTTTAAGAATTTTAAAGCCAAAATTCATTTAAAACCTGATGCCAAGCCTGTGTATAGTCGTGTAAGACCAGTTCCGTTAGCACTCAAAGAAAAGGTTAACCAAGAAATTCTTAGATTGGTTGGCATTGGAATTCTAGAGCCTGTGGAAACTTCTCAGTGGTTTACGCCGATCGTCATAGTTCACAAAGCGGATGGTCAAATCCGAGTGA